>JAWNNP010002168.1:0-24139 GCA_035044805.1 Leucophenga maculata | reverse complement strand
CGCACAATAAAAGAGGAAATAGTAGCAGTAAGCAGAATGCATCACATCAGAATTATGGCTCATTCCAACACCGAGTTAAACAATATACCCTTCCTGGAACTTACAACTAGAAGACGCCTTAAGAGGATACGGCCAGTGGACTTACCAAGCTAATCTTAGTTTAATCTAGACATTACTATGTAAAATTAATTGTTGTGCAGGGGTATTGTGCTAATCTACCTACAGTGAACGTTACGGTATCTCGCGAAGAGTGGGGCAGCCGTAAGTATTAGCTGTCTGTAGTGGATGCATAAATTCCTGCATTACATATTCTAGTCCTAATATTATTATAACTTAAAGAAATGGTTCTTTTGTTAACTATTTTATCCCTTAAACATTATTTTAAAGTGTACTAGATGTCCTATAGACAGACGTATAAAACAATGGGAAATATAAAAAAAAAAATAATAATAATTTATTTATAGCAAATCAAATTATTCATAATAAAAATTAAATAAATTCATTTAAAGATTTAAGCGAGGCAGCAAATAATTCATACTAATACGTATAAGAAACAAGTAAGAAAATCACAGTCGGGCGTAACCGACTGTAAGAGGCCCTGTACCAGCACAGGTCGCCTAACAAACACACTAAATGTTCCCCTAGCTTATGACCAAACACACGACCACTTCTCACTGCACCACTAAGTGCCTTATAAAACATTTTTTTATGTATGAAACGAAAAGGGGGGTCGCTCAAATTCAATTGCTTATAAAATCGTCATTTATTATCCGATTTTGATGAACTTTTTGGATTTTGGCTTAGAAAGACGATATCTTTATACTGGCATACTTACTTTTTTTTTGTGCCGAGGAAATTTTTAGCCTTGGGGGTGATTTTATGGGGAAGGGGGGGGAGGGGCAAGATTTCAAAATAAACTTGTAAAATTCCGGAGCAGTCCTAGTCGAATGCAAAAAACACGAAGTCTCTATCTATTACCGTTTCCGAGATCCTTTCGTTTATACGGACGGCCAGACGGACATGGCTATATCGACTCCTCTATCACTCCTGACCATAATGGGGGTAACTTTGGGGGTCTCCGACCATTATTTCTACCTGTTACATACATTTGCACAAACCCAATAGGTTCTTGTACCTTCGGTACAGGGCCTAATAATTAAGTATTCATGATAATATTATAATATACTAGGATTTCAAGTATAGATACATATTCAATTCATTGGTACTCACTCTTTAAAATTATCGATGCGGTCGTTGGGCCCAAAGATGCGACGATGTTGAGTGGCTGTATCTGACTTAAGTTAATTTAATGATAACATTATTACATATACTTAAAAGTTGAAGTTAAATTGAATTTACTTAAATTATATGGAATTTTACATATTATACAACTGAACAGATTATTCCAAATCGTACATATTGGAAATTATTTTAAAAGATATTTTATATGCTTTAAACGAGATATTCATACATGTTCGATATGGAGTTAATGCAGTGCAACGTAAATATACTGCTTTGCATTACCTTAACATATTTTTAATGTCAAACGAGTAGTTGCAAACAAATTATTAATAACAGCAACAAAAATATAAATGCATATATATGCGCAAAAGAACAGTAGTTTAGACACCCTACGATATCATTGATTTTATGGGCTTATACGACTCCCATGTGCGACGAATGTGTGCAGTTGGTTGAGGTTAGGTTAGGTTTATGTAGACTTAGAAACACATGGTAGCCCTAATTCGATGTGTAGATTGGCGGTGGCGGAGATTCTTTAGACGTCAAAAATTGGGTGCGCCTACAAGATAATTAAGTACGCTCCATGTAGAAAATTAAAGTTGTCCGGCCGCAGCTTCCCAATATACAATAAAACATGCGGCAAGCCTGCGCCGGACGGACACATGTGCTACACTACACTCATTGTTTTTGCGATCTATTCTTTGCTACATTCTTCCGCATTAACGGCATAATCATTCGCATTATTTAAGTTATGTTAATATGATATACAGTTGTCTCTTGTCCATGTCAAGGTGTAGGAGTTAAGAGAGTTTTGATAAGACAGTGCGTAAACAACTGATTAACCCATTATTGTCAACTGGCCACTATACTTGTTAATCTGATGTCATATTCTATGGGCGGGGGATTGAGAGGTGTTGCAGCAACTGCAGCTGTATGTATATTTTCCGTGAGATTATCTACTGCTGTCTCGATTTATTCTATAGAATTTAGGACAGAGTGTAATTGAAAACAGCTCTCCAAATGCTGCCTAGAGGCGAGAAAGTTCGCTTAGTGATTAGACGAGGATTGGAGCTAGCATCCAGCCTAACAGTCCCAACTATGGCAATCTCAGGGCTAGATGATTCTACATCCCAGCTCTGGCAAATGTTACTGTGATAGTTCGATATCAATGGATGCAATAGATTTTGACTGTGTTCCCTCGCTTGAGCCGATTTCACTCAGGAGAATAATGTCAACGTTATTATGTTGTGCAAAGAGTTCAACTTCCTGACTTCACCTGCAATTCCATTGCATTCCAGATAAGAATCTTTAGGGGATTCATTGCGAAGCTGTTACGTTATTTTGAACCTGAAGAGCTATCTTCCATTGGTCCATTGCATAATTCTATTTGTAATTTTTTGTACCACATTTACAAGCTTTTTTGTTGTTTTTACTCCTGTAGCGAGAGGTATTGTGCTTGAGGGCTTAGCTGGTCAGGACGATCGTTACCTCTGGCTACTGCGGCACCTATGTAGCTTGTAGCGTGGCAAGTTAGCTGCTGTTGTTGCGGTTGTAGATGTTTTTTAGATCTTATGCTCCGGTCAGTCTGCAAAATAGGTAGCAATGGTTGTTTTGTAGGGGTTTGAATTAACTACACGAGTATTTATTTGGACATGGTACATGCGTGTTTTATTTTTGACCTTTTTAACAGGTCCCAATAATCGGCGGAGGAGCCCTCTGATATATTTCACAGCCTTTGTAGCTGGCCATGTGGTTTCCAGCGCAATGGATGCAGGTAGGCGGTACATTTTGTGGTCGTATGCATTGTGAAGTACTGTGATTTTCTCCACATATCGCACAGTTGATGTGGCGCTGGTAGTACTGAGCTGTGTGATCATAATCTTGACAACGGTGACTATGTGCGATTTCTGCTGATTTTCGCATTCTTTCTACCTTTACTTTTTGTCGGCAAAGGAATTTAATTTTATATATATCATTAATTTTGGCGCAGGGATTTATATTAATGAAAAATGCAATATATTAAGTTTCTCTTCTTTATTCCTCCTGTATTTTAGGTTGTGGATTAGAATAGCTTCATATTCAACTTTTTGAAGTCGGCAATAATGTCACTGAGCGGGGTCTTGTGTTGCATGTCCCTGACTACAATTCTATGCGGCTTTTCTGTTTTCATTTGGTAAGTAAGGAATTCTATGCCGATATTCGATTAGCAATTGCCCTATAAGTGTCACTGTCTATAGCGAAGATTCTAACCGTATTCCCTTCATTAACCTTGGCGGTGGTTTTGTCAAAATTGGCGACCTCTCCTATTAGTTCGAAAAAGTTTATGTTGGAAATGTCTTTTAAATTAAGTTGATTGCGTGCGTTAGTTAAGATGGGTTGTGAACCGCTTTCAGCATCACTTCCATCCATATTATTGTCCTTAGTTATTGGAACGTTAGTTGGATCTTCAGCTATGTCAGCTATGTCAGCCTCATCATCACTGTTCTCATCCATAGCAAACATTACAAACCTATTATTTGTGGTTGCCTGATTACTTGATGTAGGTGCATGCGAGGCCGAGTCAGCGTTTGAGCTTTTGGTACTGGTGTCTGGTCATCCAGTAGCCCAGCGGCGGCAGTGCTGAGCTTTGTGGTTATAGTGTAAGAGGCGTTTGTAGGCCTATCTATGTATGTCAGCGCCTATACCAGAGCAGAAGCCACTAGTTGACATGGTGTATGTAGGTTTACTAGTAGCACTAGTAAATGTTAATGTTGTAGTTGTATAAGTCGTGCCACTGGTAAAGTTTGGGTTTGCATATGGCTATCGATGTCTTGGCGACTCTTATTCCTAATCTTGTTTAGAATATAGGCATAATACATCTACGACTATCCCAAAGTATGAAATTCGCGATCCAGAACTTTTAAAACTTTCTGAGAATAATAATTGACATAGTTCTTATAATAATACAGAAATTTGTAAAATAATTTTAGTATATTTCATATGAGTATTATATCAGTCTCCTGAGTATTATTTATGTTTTAGGTTTCGATGCATGATGGTGGTTGACTGTGCTAGGTTGAGGTGTGTCCCGGTAGGGAAATATGATAGACCTCTTTTTTAAAAAAAGCACTTATAATTCGCGGTTCTGATGCTAGTGAGGGAAAGTGCGCTAATCGGATGTAACTGTTGAGCCAAGCCCAGCGTGGCAGGGCGGTTCGCTGGGCTATAATTCTTGGCTTTTATCAAAGTCCAACCCATAGTCGGCTAAAAGGTTTGTATAAAAATTAAAAAACTTAAAAGCGTACCTTATCCATTGAAGGTAACAGCAGATATCTGGGAATATCGCAAGAGAGATACATTGCAGGGCATGTCGGTCAGATACAATTGAAGCATGCCATGATGAATCAAATATTGTAAAATTGGACTTGCAAAAATTCATTCTTGGTGATGGCTCACGTATACAAAAGGATGACAAAGAAGGGGAGCAGCGCAAGCCAGGTCCACTAGTTAAAATATTAAATTACAATTCATTGTCAGGGATAGTTTTTTATACAGTCTAAAGAATTTATTTATATACATTTTTCAAGGTATAGCAGAGAGACAGATTTGAATCATGGCTGGCGTAAAAATTAAAAATTCCAAGATATGACGAACAAGCAAGGTATGCAGAACTTTAGTAGTGTAATGACGCTTCCAACACTTTATAAAGCTAAAAACGTTTATCTTTATTTACTATGGAAACAGTATGATAGTTATACCTTAATAAAATCTGTAAGAACGCATAATTAATTACTAAATATTTCACTCTGAGACTATGAATATCCATAAAAAAGGTCATATTAAGGGGGTTTCCATTATATTAAGATTAGGATAGTTTGCAAATCTACGTAAGTTCAACGAATTCAACTCTGCGTGTAATAGAAGGTTTTGAGAAACGACAGAATATGACTTAAACTTAATTTGACTTCATCATCCCACATTATTGTATGAGCATTGGCTCAAAGTCACTCCCTTGTGGAACTCCAGGAAAAACTTAAATAGTTTTCGATAAACATTTATTGAGTAAACCTTGTTGAGTTCAACCAATAAGGTAGGATTATGTCCAATTTACAAAAGAAAGGAATTATCTTATATTATTTATCACTTAGATGACTATAGATTATACATTGTCGAAAACTTTGCTAAAATTTTTATATATGACATTGGTCTGGCAACCAGAAAATTCTCGTAAAAACTAATGTACAAATTGATCGGATTTTAATAAATCTGTGTTAAAATGGACTAACATTTGACATTTGAGAGCGCTACAATTGGTCAGCAATAAATTTTTCAAACAGTTTGGTATAATTCTTAGTTCCGCAATACTCCAATTGTTTAAACATATTTAAACGTATTGTTCATGCTGCGTGTGCGTGTAACAATAAACACGCAGCTTGTGTGATAATATGGGAACATGCAGAGCATGCGCTTCTTTCGATTAAATTTATGATCATCCGATGACAGAACGATCAATGGAGCGCACACATCTTTAATAGACAGACATAAGTACCCAACATGCATGTCAATAAACTCATAAAGATAAAGTCCTACTAGCTATTGAATATAATAATAATATAAATATACTAACTCAAAAACTCTAAAGGGCATCAAGTCGTGCTCAATGGCATTGAACCAAGTGTTTCTCCAAGCGAAATGGAAAGCGCACTGAAAGAAAAAAGTGGCCATAAATATAATAAACAAGGACAAAATTTCACAGCCAATCTTCAAAGTAGAGTCTCTGTTGCACCGCAGTACTTCTGTGGAAGAACCGTACATACGCAATTACCCGGTTCAATGCACTATTTACTGGAAGTTTGGTCTAACAAATGCACATTGCCTCCTGTCTGCGTTGCCTATGTAGCCTCCGAACATCCTCTGCTCGCTCTCACCCCTAAAGGTCTGTTGTCACATACAAATGAAACTAAAACTGAATTCAGTACATTAGCAAGTGTAACTAAAAGAAGTCAAAAGTACTTCCCTCAGACTCAGCCAATTCAGTTTCAGTTGCAGTGAACTACTGAATTCCAAAATTCAATTTCAGTTGCTAATGTACAGAATTCAGTTTCGGTAGTACGTGAAAACAGGATTGACTCTACGTCAATCGCACGCACAACACAGACTTATACTTTTGACACAGCCACCCTTGGTGTGTCCTTTGCCAATGCCATAAAATCAGGGTGAAAGTAAGCTGAACAAAAGTCATATGCCATGACAAACAAAGCCAATTATGACTTGTGTAAGAACAAATATATGTCTTTGGAATGCCAATGGTGTTCAAAGAAAGGAACAGCTGTTGTTGCCAGAAAGGCAGTTTATGTAAAAAAAAAAATTTTATAATAGTGGTCGTTTTATTTCCTAAATAAAATGAATATTAATACATGTAATGATGAATAAACTTAATTCTTACGTTTTCTGTCCTGCTTCGTCAACATGCTGCAACAACTGAACCCGCCATATGGTCAGTGTTGGTGATCTTAAACAATACTTTTACGTAGTGTTGACAAATATCGATACTAACAATTTAAATACAATACTTCGTTAACTTTGGTCAAATTCAAAAATTGTAATTTGCGCGCCAACATAAGCTATTCACAGAAATACATCTCACGAACAAATATTAATATTAAACAATTCCAGGGTATTCGTTCTATTGCACGAATCATCCAGATGGCAAAGCCCATGGTGGAACTGACATATTATAAATCCTATCAAACACCACTGTCTACAGGCGTTTCCAAGCTACCTCAAATAATGTTCAATAAATAAATATTGTTTGATAGACACGTTGTATATCTGAATTGTACCCTTGAAGTTTGATTTAAGCAGACTCATAAATTTAATTTGTATTTTTTAAATTGGATTTTAACACCTGTGTCTTTTGAAATAGTCTACGTAGTTAACAATAAACATTATATAGTTTTATAAAATATTTAAATCTGCATCAATTATTTTCCAGAATCGAGTGCGCTAGGTTTATCAGCGCGTTTTGTATATATATATTACGATCCAGCAAGTCGGCGATTATAGAAACTTGCCGAAGTGTGCCAATTGGAAATCCACTTCACGATAAGGATTACAGCGGGCTGTCTATTAAAAAAAAAAAAACTTTTACCTGAACTCACGAATTTATGAAACAAGTTTATGGGAATAATTGTTCGAAAGTCATCATTAAAGATGGCAAAAAGGATTAAATTTTTTTTTTCAATATTGTTACCAAACTTCAAAGTGCCGAATGGAAGCCGCCTGGTGAGCCAAAACCCAAAAAATCAAGTTTGCAAAAATCAAAAGTAAGTCAATGTTGATTTGTTTCTACGATTCAAAGGGCATTACTCAAAGGCGTTTGCTCCGTCGTATTCTGCCAGAATATTGCAAAGAAGGAAGTTGGCGTTTTTTACACGCATTTTGACCATTAACCACTCGTATTCGCCTGATTTGGCACCTTGTGCCTTTTTTTCTGTTCAGCAAGCTGAAATTTTCCATGATAGGACGGCGCTATGCTGATGTGGAGGCCATCCAAAAGGCGTGCACCGACGTCTTAAACAACTATGTTTGTACTTCTCAAAAGGCACTTATTTTTTGATTGGCTGGGACTATTAGAAAACCAAGGTAACTTACAGGCTTAATTAGAAAAAATTAACAGATTTGAAAAAGTAATTTAAAACGGTATAACAGAAAATATTCAATATCAGTGAAACCCTTGCGAACTGTCCAATCAGAACAGAAAAATTTATAATTCAAGCATAAAGATAAAAGCAAAATACGATGATAATTATCATCAAGTTGTGTAATTAGAGGAATCCTGTTAACGGATATGTCAACACTATTGTCTTCATTAACAGGATCTAGAAACCGTACTGAAATGTTGCAAATGCAAATTATATAACCACCAGTTGGAATTAACATAGAAGAATCATCAATCATCATTGTACACGAGGTAAACTACAATCACCCAATCACAAAGTTTTCACAGAATAATTCACAATTCAGGATATGCGGTTGAAACCATCTTTCTGTGAAAACAATAACGTTAACAATAGCAAATAAACTGTTAAGATAAAGACCTCTAAATTTGACTATGGAAAGAAGGCTAACTTAGTTTTTTGGTATATTCTGAAGCTCGTTTATTTTTATAAAAATATTAATTAGAAACAATACCTTTTGGCTAAAAGCCAATTGAGAAAACATATCGAATAGCCACACAGAAATAATCTGTTTAAACGAAGATATACAACGAATACAGTTAAAGTTAAATCTCGAAACGGAAACATTTGAAGACACATGACTGAGAAGCAATAAACACCTTTATATCATCTTCGACCGTCGACTTGAAGATTTCATTTTGAGACCCCCATTGTCACAGGAATGCCCTCATCGCAGTTTTCCCTGAATACTGATTTGATCGGCGACCTGTACTGGTACAAGGTCGTTTACGCCTGACTGTAATTTTCTTACTTGGTTATAATAAGGCTTTGACGCGGCCTTTGGCTGCCATTCTGATGATTGGATTGAGAGAAGTAATCCTATTAGGTTTGGTCAAAATCGGAGGGGTCGCTGCTCCACCCTCCATATAAGCAGTAAATAAAAGGAAAAAGGTATATATACATCTATTTGACAGTCTCCGACTAACTCTTCACGGTACGCACGTTTGCTGATAAGCTGGCACAGTTTCAGCTAATCGCGTTAACTAATTTGTGATTTTTTTCTCTTTCTTTTATATTGTTTTCTTTTTGCGCGCACGTTTAATTTATTCGGTCGCGCAAAGAGAAGACAATATCTACATTTCTTGATATTGAACTTTCCTGATCTTCCTGCTAAAAACATCGAAAAACTTACTTATGTTTTGCAGTCCATAGAGCGATCAACGACATTAGCAATGAGGTTATTTATTTTTCAACACTTCGTGATGGATGTCTTCTCATTTTGGTCAAGAGCAACGTGACTACAGAAAAGCCCAAGGAGCACACAGGAATTTGTGAAATCACCTGTAAACTTCACGAAACTCTAAATATTGTTAAAGGAACAATCTACGCGCCATATCAATTGACTTAACAGAAAAATATCGTAGAAGCGAAATCTCAAGAAAGTTTATACTGTACGTGTGCAGCAGCACAGCGCCAGAGAAAATCCCTATGCGCGGTGCATGGCGTGTGTCGGACACTGTTTTAAACCTTTCTTATCCGTTTTCTTTGGATAACAAAAGCACAAACAAAAGTACTTCGAATAATTATATTACAAAAAAAAAAAAAAAAATTCAAATTACTCTCCTCAATCGATTCTTTCATCCTCTACCAGCTCTACTAAATCAAAACATTCTAACGCAAGCAAATCAGACGAGGAAATTAAAGTTGCAGATTCATAAGCCACTTCTCTTCAATACTTATTTTGTTAACATATAACAACGTTTTTTAAACATCTTTCAAAGTCATTTAAAATTGTTCTATGGAATATGAATGGATACAAAACCAGTTATCTTGAATGAAGAATTCTTATTAAGGCAACAAGTCCTGATGTTATATGTTTTCAAGAAACTCATTTACCTTATCAGTCTAACAACACAATTTTTCCAAAACCATACATTTGCTAATTTAAGACTTGAACAAAAACACAACTGCTAAACATTTGGATTTCTAATTAAACGGCACATTCCCCACAAAAACTTATCTTTAATCTCGTATATTCTTTGCGACACACTTCTGCTAGAAATTAAACACAAATTGTAAGTATGAATTGTTATTTACATTCTTGTCAGAACTTCACAGTAGGTGAAATTCTTCCACTCTTAACGCAGTTCACTACTCCATTAATTATTACAGGAGACTTTAATGCTTGGAATCAGCTTTGGGATCTAACTCAACAAACTCTCGTTGTAAAAAATTGGAAAATTTAATGGCAAATGGCAATGACGTATGTTTAAATGAAAATTATTACCAAACAAATCAGAAAAGCCTCCAATTATGCAATCCCACAAAGCAAACGAATACCCCATAAGGCCAAGTTACCATAGTGGAATTCTCACCTTTCCAAATTACGGGAACGTAAGCAAGTCCTGTGGGGTGATTATAAAAGAAGCCAAACAGATTCAAATTTAGTTGAGTGTAAAAAAGCATGGGCAATCTTTAAAAGAAAAGCACTAAACGCTGATTTTACCAGTCGCATATCCCCGTGAAGCAAATACTTCTTAATTCCTCTAAAGATATAGCTGAAACATTAGCCGCAAATTGGTCCAACTATTCAAACGATCAAAGCTTTTCACAAGAATATATTAACAGAAAAAAGCTAACTCTTTCGATAAATT
This sequence comes from Leucophenga maculata, assembly GCA_035044805.1. Lineage (NCBI taxonomy): Eukaryota > Metazoa > Arthropoda > Insecta > Diptera > Drosophilidae > Leucophenga > Leucophenga maculata. Next base: position 13,584 of record JAWNNP010002168.1, on the reverse strand, counting down.
ATAGGCCACTTAGCGGCCTCAGCTAGATTCTTGGGAACCCGCCTTACCTACATAGATTTTGAAGCAGCTCTTGTGCAAAGTGTAAAGGGAAAACTCCTGGATGCGACAGGATATCATATCCTATAATAAAAAACCTACCCTCAAATATCAAGCTTGACCTTATGAAAATATATATTCGCAAACCTAATAAGCCAGCTCTCGACATTGGAAGCTTCAGAAACATATGAATTCTCTCTTGTCTTAGCAAACTATTCGAAAAAATGTTAGCACGTCGGCTGTGGTTTGTAAATAGAAACAATGTTATTTCAGATAACCAAGTTGCGTTTAAGCGAAAACACAGCACGATGGACACACTTTTACAAATCAATCACTTCGTGTCGGACGCCCTTTCATCGGGAAATCATGTCTCTGTTTTGGGGACTAATTTCGAAAGAGCGTTTGAACGCGTGGGAGTAAACGCTATCCTTGATCAGCTTCAACTTTGGGGGGTCGGGACTCTGTCAAGGGTCTCATGACTGAGAAATTAAATAAATTAATTTTAAAACATAAAAACATCCAACTAGCTATTTATGCAGATGATGCTGTAATTCATACTAAGGTAAAAGATATAAGCGAAGTTTATAATGTATTTTCAGAAGTCTTAGAGGACATCCAGAACTGGGAAGGCTTGTCGGGTGCCTCACTTTTAACAGAAAAGTCCAAATTGCTTCATATCTGTAAGAAGCATCATTGCTCAGCCAAAACCTACATTTAAACATACATTTAATGGCAAATCTATAGAATATGCAGATTATCTCAGAATACTTTGAATTATTTTTTGACTAAAAATTTAATTTAAATGAACATTGTGCACAGCTTAGGCTTAGTTTGCAGTCCAGTCTCAGCTCCAAATTCTCAACCGTTAATTTAAACACTTTTGTATATATCACTTGAGCTCTAATCCTGGTAAAATTAGAATACAGACATCCATCAATCGGTCGGAGCTCTGATGCCAATCTTAAAATAATTCAGGTACCATACCACACATCTGTTCATCGCAGCATAAAGCCTTCCCAACCGCACCTATAAAGTGTATACTGGCGGAGGCCGGACTACCATCAATAAATCACTACAACCAATCAATTTTCAAAAGCTTCACGAATGCGTTAAATGCAAAACGAGGTTAAAACAATGTTGACTGGCTATATACTGACGCCTCAAAAAACAACACAATCATCGCAAGAGGGCTACACCTGCTTATTGCTCAGTTGTTACAGGTCTTTTATATTCTATACCGAAAGCTTATCCACTATTGCAGCTGTGCAAAATCTAAATTGTTACAACAGTACTATTATGAATATAATCTTTGCATCCATGATCCAAAGAAAATCTCTCTCCTAGGGTTCCTACCATTTTAGAAATTCAACTCCCTCTGACCTTCTTTCACTACCATCTTCTGAGAATATAAATAAAATATTCAAATAACTACAACATTGTAAATTAACCAATAATTTGTAAATACATATAGAAATACAACATTGTAACGTAACCTAAGATATCTTAATTTAGCTACAAGTATGTACATTGACTGTTAGAAAGTATAGAGTCGTAAGCATAAGTTGCTAGTACTTTCATAGATTAAGTACATTATTTTATAATATACTTAATATAATAAAATAAAATGTCTATTTGAGGTAGAGATATGAAATTTGGTATATATGTTAATGATTAACAGAATTGTGTTAGCCAATCAACATCTCGTAATAATAATATTTCCACGTACCGACCAAAACTCGGTTGCCCAGATACTCAATGTTAAAAGATAAATTATATTTCTACGCCAAAAATTCACTTAACACTGCTATTAAAACTATTTGCTATCGCTTTTGAAAAGTATGGCATATGCAATATGATACTCAAATTACACGCAATTCATGTACCTCAAACTGCATCTATATTAGGTGGGCTGATTTTAAGTTAGCCCTAACCTTCAGAAGACATGTTTATAAATTTAACAGCTGTCGTACTATTTGTTTGCGAGATATATCATTTCAAGTAAAGCAACGTTTGTTAGTTTGAAAAATGGGATAAAAATGGTCTTCTTCGCTAAATTTGTTTCCAGCGAGCAATCTCTTGAGATCTGAGAACAGGAAAAAGACGCTGGGCCAGATCTGGAGAATATGGTGGATGCCGAAGCATGCCCTTTTGCTTTATTAGCACAAGAAATTCCTTTTTATCCATTTTTTCAAAATAACATATAAAAATTAATGTTTGTATGCTTGTCATTTACGTATGAATGCACCATTTATCTGATTCCCATGAAACTTTGAGTACTCTTTCGCGCAAATTTCTAAGATATGTTCTACATCACGATCCAGATAGTTTTAATTTATTTGATATTAGCATCATAACAGACTCTGAACAATATTTATGCATTAGGTTTTGGTATGTGATATAAAAAAGACAAAAATGGGGCGTATTAGCGATAGCCGCTAATTTTAAATAAATAAAAAAAAATAATTTAAAAAATCAAAAACCCGATAGGTAAAAAGACAATTTAAAAGCAATGCACTAAAAAGACCGGGACAAGCTTGAGAATAGAAAACAAAATTAAAATAGGGAGTATAAATTCTTCTTTTTGATTTTGAGCTATAATTGAGAAATACATACAGGCATGCCACAGAAAAAATTAGTGTTTCGGCGTCAAGTGTTTTGCCAAATCGCTGAAAAGTTTACAACATGCCACAGAACTTTAAGCGTTTTAAATTTCGTAGTTCATTCACTAGAGTTTCGGACATGGCATCATAGGGCTTACACGTCGAAAAAATAATTTGTCTGAATGTTTTTTTTGCATTATTATGCTTTGTTTTTAGCGCCAAAATGACAATTTCCAACTGAAATATAGTTTAAAGCAAATTAATTAAAAATGGGAATTTATTATTGTAATTTAAAGGAAAAACCTAAAATTTAATTTAAACTAAAATGCTTACTTGGCAACTCTATCACTTTTACACATTTTTACGTTGAAAAGTAAATGGCTACTCTTAATCAAAACAAACGACAATCAAAAAATTAAACAAAAATTGCAAATTGGGAAAGCGTTTGATAAAAAAAATTTTCGCCAGGCTCCTTGCGATAGAAGAACAAGGGAAGAATTTTAATTTATTTACATTTTTACTGATTGATCTTCTATTTCTTTTTACGTTCCTCTTCTTCGCTTGGAAAAATAATTCCTCGTCGTTACCACCAGACCGAAGTAAAATTGTCGCCAATTGTTTCACTAAATGCACAAAAAATTCTCTATTGCTTACGGTTAAAATAATTGCGATTACATTAAACTATTTTAATTTGTTTTAATACAAACAGCAGCGTCCTATGTTCTTTAAAACTAAGTTCGAAATTCTCTTTTTCTTAAAGAATATTTTTCAGCGGCACAAAAAACAAACTAAGGAACAGCGCGAAAGTTTACTTTTTTCTATATACCTTTTCACCACTCTCGCGTGATTTACTTAATGACTTTTACATTTTAAGATTTAATTTTAATGAAATAATAAATTGTATCAAATTTAATGTTTTTCAGTTGCTTATTTAATTTAACCATGCTCTGGTAGTGGTAAAGATAAAATCCCTATGACTCATGGAGGAGATTTAACGAAAATTTCCATCCGAAGATTATGTACAGCTAATGTTCTTCGCGAAAAATTTGGAGTGGTCATAAGTAATAGAATAAATGAATCAACAACCAAATCTAGAAATACTATTGAGGTAATATTTATTTATATTTTAGTTATCGCAAACCAAAAATTTCAATATTACGACTTAAAGAGCGTACTAATGACAATCTAAATATTGAATTAAATTTGTAATACAAATAGTCTTTTAAAACAAACACATAAAAGTATAGGACTAAGTCGGCGAGAGAATAAGATAGAATACATTACACATTTTTTATATTCTCGCTCTCCTCTTTGAGCGATGCTTCGAAGCGTCCCCGCTGTCGTCTACTAAGCATGGTCCATATGTATGCGGGATTTTGGTACACATATTAGATCATTGCGCAAACATATGCTAGCCTCATACATTTGAATGATACTACTGATCTTATTTTAAAATGTAAATGCGAAAAAGTGGGAGTGCATAACATAAGATCCACAATTGAATTGTGAGCCGTATTTCAAAGGCTGAATCTAAATTGTCTTGAAACGATTGAAAATTAATTCTATGATTTTTTAAATGCAAGTGAAGTGATGTTACTGTTTACCTTCTACAAGTAGACAGAATATCATCGTCGTCAAATTTTCTTATTCTTTCCGTGACGTGGATAAATAATGATGACATCGTAGAAATTCCAAATTTTACGAGGGCAAGCAGAGTAGCAATTTATCATAATGTAAATGACCTTACCTATACCTCCCTGATACTCTATAGTGGTCGGCACCAACACAGTCATATGTTTGCATTGCGTTAGTGTGCGAATTAACAGAATGATAACAGACGTCAAGCAACGGTACATGTGTCGGCAGCGCTGCGGCAGAACAAATCCCTATGCGCGTTGATATCCATCTCATTTCATATCCAGTTGAAATGGCTAAAACCCGCAGAAGCGCTGTTGCTGAAAGGGCGGTACAGCGTCGTCAAACATTTACTACAAACACAAGGGGTGCAAGGCAATGAACAAAGATTTTTTGGAGCTCTTAAATGGCAAGAGGAAATAGCAGGCATGTGTTGTTTGGGAGTAAAGTACCAATTTCTACAATAGATGAACCAGTTGAACCACTGAAAAATCGTTTCTCTAATATAATGCAACAGATGAGTCTCGCCATTTTCTCAGAAATATTAGAAAATATAATGCATGTTTCCATATGACGGCTTTTGAAGCGGATAAAATTGTCTCAATGACAGGATTTTGTCCGACGTTCACTATTCAACTTCAAGTATACCACAAAATTGGTTCCTTGCTACCTGCGACCATAATGCAACCTCAATTTTTACAAGTTTACTTCATGGGTGATGAGAAAGCTGAAGTAAATAGGCGTTTAGAGTAGAAAAAACGTAGTCCAAAAAATATAAAAATTTCTACACCATAATAACGTTTTGGTGCATGAATTTACATCAGCTTAAGATAGAGTGCCAAACGACTGTTATAAAGTTGTGATCCATCCAGATCGTGTAACACGTGATCAACACGAGAGACGGTTCAATATCCCGACCACAAACGAAATAGCTGCCGTAGCAGTTAGTGGTGAGCAAACTGAGTCTCGCGACATTGTTATTCAAGCAAACGATGGCATGCTCACCAGAGTTCGGGACTCTCATAGATTTTGTAATATTGTAAATTCGGAAGAAGAACTTATTGCAAACGTTTTTCCGAACTTGCAACAAAACATTCACGATGAAAATTGGTTGTGTGAAAGAACTATACTGGCACCAAAAAACGAGGTAGTTGCAAAAATCAATCAAAAAGTTTTGGATGGAATAAATAATGAAACATCAGTGTACAATTCCATCGACACAGTCATGTTATGATTCCATGATGATTCCACGATTCCATGATGATTCCCTCCCATAAGTTGGAGTTGAAGGTAGGTGTACCGGTTTTGTTAATGCGCAACAGGGCCGAGGTTGTGCAACGGTACTAGATTGCAAGTCACAGAGGAAGGAATATTATAAAGGCCTCAATTATAACTGGCGAAGCAAAGGAAGACAGTGTGCTTATACCACGAATACCAATTATACCTAATAATTTACTTTTTAATTTTAAACGTCTGCAATTTCCATTAAAAGATGCATTTTCGATGACCATCAATAAATCCCAAGGTCAAACTTTTAAGGTAGCAGGAATACATTTGGGTGCGCCATGTTTTTCCCACGGTCAGCTCTACGTAGCTTGCCCACGTGTTTCGAACAAGCACAATCTCCATGTTTTCGCTGAACGAAATAAGTCATTTAGTATAGTTTATAGGAGTATATTACAGTAGGAAAGCCCCTTAAAATGCATTGATGTGACTTATAAGCGCTAAAATTATTTCTTTGATTATCAAATCACTACTAATAAGAAAACCGCGATGGTAGTATAATGACATGTAGTATGAATATATATAAAATTAAAACAAGTAAGGAAATACAGTCGGGCGTAACCGACTGTAAGAGGCCCTGTACCAGTTCAGGTCGCCTAACAAACATATTAAATGTTTCCCGAGCTTATGACCAAACACATGACCACTTCTCACTGCGCGAATATGAATGAAAAGAAAAGGGGGGTTGTTCAAATTCAATTGCTTATAAAATCGCCATTTATTATCCGATTTTGATGAACTTTTTGGATTTTTGCTTAGAGAGACGTTATCTCTATATTAGTACACTCAATTTTTTTTTGTGCCGAAGAAATTTTCACCCTAAGGGGTGATTTTATGGGGAAGGGGAGGGAGGGTCAAAATTTCAAAATAAACTTGTGAAATTCCGGAGCAATCCTAGTCGAATGCAAAAAACACGAAGTCTCTATCTATTACCGTTTCCGAGATCCTTTCGTTCATACAGACGGACGGACGGACAGACGGACATGGCAATATCGACTCCTCTTTCATTCCTGACCATAATGGTGGTAACTTTGGGGGGTCTCCGACCATTATTTCTACCTGTTACATACATTTGCACAAACCCAATAGGCTCTTGTACCTTCGGTACAGGGCCTAAAAATAAATAAAAATAAATATACGTAATGAAGTCAGTAATAAGCCGGGGGTTGCGTTCGGTTTCACGCTCTTTGTTAGACTGACTTTTATTTCATACACACATTGCATCTTAAAACTAAAGAGTAAGATAGACATACATTCCTTTGCTTACAACTACAAGACAGAGCAAGATAGATTATATGACAGAAACTTATACACTAATACTTATATCTATGGTGCGTTCACAATAGAGCAAGCGCAACCTCATTGCACAGTGGGTTGGAAGTGAATATTACTACAATTCGGCCTTCCTGACTTTGGGATCTCCTGATACCATTTTTGTTTACAATTGTGGTTTAGCTTACATAATTATTTTATGTTATACTTCTTGTTACGATTCTGTTTTCATTAAAACTTTGTTTTCTTTCCTTAGTCATTACATTTTCATTTTCATTATTTGTTTCTTGTACTTTTCCACCGTTTATAACATTTTCATTACTTATCAAATTTTTTTTATTATTTACATGTTCATTGTTTCTTATATCTATTTCGTTTTCAACATTTCCCTTGTTATTTATACATTCATTTTCTGTTACATTTTCATTATCTGATGTATTTTTGTTACTTATCTCAGTTTCGCGACCATTGAACCAAGGTTTCATATTTGATACTGCCCAAATCCCTTTGTAAGGTAGCCTTGACAGCTGGAAGCCCTCAACATCCTCCAATAGATATCTGTCATTTTCAAAAACTTTTGTGACCGTGATATGGTCCCTTAAATTTAGGTATTAATTTTGGTGATACCCCTATGTGTGAGTCAAAATTTTTTACCGTAACATAGTCTCCTATCTTGTATTTTGTTGGTTCCTTTCGCTTTGTGTCTGAGTATCGCTTGTTATAGTCTTGTGTCGATATTTGTATTTTTTCAGCTTGACATCGAATTTTGTCAACGTCCCTTTCAATTAAGTCCTCTTCTTGGTTAAGAATATTTTCTTTTAAGCTATCAACTATGCTGCCTTTCTGATCTTTTCCAAACAACATTCTGCTAGGATGTTCGTTTATCATTCTATGTACTGTATTATTCATGGTAAACTCTACTTTTTCAAGAACATCTTCCCAGGACAACCCTTTCTCAGAATCTATTAACTTAGCCAACATAGGGCCTAAACTCCTGTTTACCCTCTCAACCTGTCCGTTAGCTTGTGGGGAACCTGTTGCAATTTTAATATGTCGTATATTGTTGTTACCTAGGAATTCTTCAAATTCATTTGATGTAAAGCAGGTTCCTCTGTCTGATACAATAGACTTGGGTCGACTGTACGACCTAAAATAATCTTTAAGTGACATTATAACTTCCTTTGTATTTGTTGTTTTTATAGCGTACAGTCTAACGAATTTTGTATATGCATCAATTACTACAAATATATGTTTATTCTTTGAACTTTCCTTGTTTTTTATTGGCCCGAAATGATCTATATGTAATATATCAAAGGGTGTGCCTTCTTTTGGTATCATATGCATTAATCCTTCTGGCTTTCCACTTTTTGCTGAATAAGCTATGCATTTTAAACAATTTTTGATATGGCTCTCCATTTTTTGGCGCATTTTGGGGAACCAATAAGCTTTTTGTATTAAATCGGTCACTTTGTCGATCCCTACATGACCCATTTCATTGTGGTACTTAAAGAGGACATGTTCTTCCATTGCGATTGGAACATTAAAATATATTGAATCTCCTCTTTTCCTATAAACAACGCCGTTTCGCATTTCGTATTGACTGTGTTCTGACTTTGTTAGTAACTCTTTTATTTCACTTATCTGTTTGTCTTTGGACTGACATATTACTAGATTCTCTTCGAAGGTGCTGGTTTCGATAACCATTATATTTGTATTTCTGCTTAATGCGTCAACATGTTGCATTCGTTTTCCTGCTCTATGTTCAATTACATAGTCATAATTTTGTAGCTCTAAGGCCCACCTCGCTATCCTTGGGTTAAGCTCTTTTTTATTTAGCGTAAGCGTTAATGAATTGCAATCCGTGACTATTTTAAACTTAATGCCTTGTAAATATACTCGGAATCTTTGTAAAGCATTAACTACTGCCAAGGTCTCAAGCTCAAAGCTCCGTATCTGTGGTTCTTTTTGAATAATAAAAAACTGGGTGAAATTTTCCGTCATCTTTTTTTTGTAGTAAGATCGCCCCAAAACCTATCGCACTTGCATCGCAATGTAACTCAGTATCATCTTTTGGATTATATAGTGCTAGGATTGGAGATGCAACAAGTTTTTCTTTTAGGTAATCGAACGTTTTTAATTCGTCTGTTCCGAAACGAAATTTTTTGTCTTTTCGCGTTAGATCATAAAGTGGTTTGGCTATTATCGAGAAATCTTTGATGAAACGCCGAAAGTAGGAACATAATCCTAGAAAGCTTTGAACCTCGTGCACATTACTTGGCATTGGAAATTTACTGATTGCTTCCAATCCACTTTCATTTGCTTTTATTCCTTCGCCTGTAATGGTATAACCTAAATATTTTACTTCGGATTTTAGGAATTCACACTTATCGAAACGTAACTCTAGCTTGTTGTCAACTAATCGTTTAAAAACTTCTTTTAACACAGACAAATGTTCTCTAATATCTTTGGAGGCGATCATTATGTCGTCTAAGTATATTATGACTTTTTCATTTCGTACCATATCGGCAAAAATTTTATTAATAAATCTCTGGAACGTCGAGGGTGCGTTTTTCAGACTAAATGGCATTCTCAGGAATTCGAATTGACCTAATGGTGTGATAAACGAAGTATACTTCTCGGAATCTTTGTGCATGAAAACATGGAAAAATCCATTCTTCAAATCTAATTTTGTGAATATTGTTTTGCCCGACAATCTGTCCAATAAGTCGTCTATTAGTGGAATCGGATAATTATCTTTGACTGTGGTCTTATTAAGAACTCTGAAATCGATACACATTCGAATCTCGCCCGTCTTTTTCTTTACCACTACTATAGGAGATACAAACTCTGACTCGCTAACACGTATGTACCCTTTTTCTAAATATTCATCTAGAGTTTTTTGCAAATCATTTTTTTCTGAGTATGACAATCGTCTTGGGGGGCAATTGAATGGCTTTGTATCTTTCAATGTTAACTTCATTTCACATTTAATTTTTGGTTCATCAGGTCGTTGTGGCGAAACATAGAACTCAGAAAATATGCTTTTAAAAGCTTGTTGATCTACATAACTTATTTTCTTTCCTACTACTATTTGTTCTTTTTCATCATTGTCATATACAATTGCTAACATTTGTTTTTCAAAATCATCTGTAACTGGAACTAACTTTTCTGATGTTGGTTGTTTTGTGTCGCATGCCACATACTTTTTACATTTTTTCCATTGCTTATCAATATTTTCTGTGACCTTGGGTTCGTATGAGCTTAACAATAATTTAGCTTTGCTGGCTTTAAGAAAATCGCGGCCTAACACTACAGAATGGATCATTGATTCATCAGCCACCACAAGTAAGTTTATTTGAACATCTTTATTAATAATATTAACAGAAGCGGAAAATTGTCCATACATTTTCAATTTACTTTTATTTATACCGTAGTATAATTTGTCTGGGACTTTTTTTATTTTTACTTTTGTGGGTACGATCGACTTCCTTATGAAACTTATGGGGCTCCCTGAGTCAATGAGGCATTCTACAAACATTATAATATTAGGATCATCAATTATGGTTAAACGTAAATATCTTACATATTCATTGTTGCTGTCCACCGCCGTCTTCTTCTTGTACAATTTGCATTCTGTTGCTCGGTGGCCAAACATTCCGCAGGCAAAACAAGCCCCACTTTCTCTTTTGGGTTTGCGGCAGTCGGCAGCAAAATGACCGGCACTGTTGCAGTTGTAGCACTTCGCCTTGTGCTTATCTATGTTGAAATCGTTACTGGCATGAAGTGACGATGGTAGAGCTGCTTGCATCCGTTTTGGTAATAAAGCCGTGTCTGAAACGTGTGTTGAACGTTTTTTCAACTCAATTTTTCGAAGTGCTTGAAGCAATTCATCCATTGTACCATAGCATTGCATATTTGCCTGGGTTTTGATTTGATCGTCAGGGATCCCTTCGATTACATAATCGATCAACTCGTCGTCGCACATTTTGAGTTCACTGGCAAGTATGACTTTTTCGTTGAAGTAGTCGACGAATCTCTCGCCATACTTCCACAATCGGTTTTCAAAATTTTTGCGTATGATGACCTTGTTTTCTTTTGACGCAAACATGTTTGTCATTTCTAGGATAATTTCGTCGACGTTTTCATCCATTATGTTAGGCTTAGAGTACAGCCATGATTGCGCTTTTCCTTTAAATTTTGCGAATAATAGCGCGCGTAACTTTGAGTCACTCAGTTGATAGGTTTCTCGAACACCTTTTACTTGAGTTATCCAGGCTTCAAAATTTGCTCCTCCACTATACTCTGGCAAAAATTCTGTTAGTGTAGTGAAGGGTACTTCGTCATCTGTGTTTTCTTTGTAGCGAACATCTCGTTGGTTTCCACATATTTGATTTTGTCTTTTTAGTAAGTCATTTTCTCTACTTAGTAATTCTTTTTCACGTCGTAGAAGCTCAATTTCTCTTAGCATTATTTGCCGCTCTCTTTGTAGAATATTGTGACTGCATGCATCGCTTTGTTGACTAACGTTGTTCTTGTTGTCATTTGAACATTGTCCGCCGTTGTTATCTAACTGTTGTCTGCCATTGTCGTTCGAACGTTGTCCGCCGTTATCATCTAACCATTGTCTACCGTTGTTATTTGATCGTTGTCCACCGTTTTCATCTAAGCGTTGTCTGTCATTGTTATTCGAACGTTGTCCGCCGTTGTCATTTAACCCTTGTCTGCCGTTGTTATTTTTCTTAATACTGTCTGCGCCGTTGTCGTTAACGCCGTTGTAGTTTGCGCCGTTGTAATTAACGCCGTTGTAGCCATCCTCCTTAGCAACAACCCGCTGTTGTTGCTCTGGGCCGTCGTACACTTTGTCATTACGTTGTTGTGCATTGTTGCCGTCCTCTTCGTTGTCACTCTTGTCATTGCTTTGTTTGCATTCTACGTCGTTGATGTCCGCCTCTTCACGTCGCTGCTCCAGCACATATTTGGCGTCCTCTTTGATTAGTTGTTGGTGCTCCGCGCTGCCGGGGCCTTTTTCGTTTAGATGTTGGCACTGCGCGCTGGCAGCGCCTTCCTCGTCTTGCCCTTGATGCTCACCGTTGTCATTCATTATTAGTTTATAACTATCACTTTAATAATTTTATTTTTAAAGTATCTGTTATTTTTTTTTTTTTTTATTGTATGTAGGCACGTGCCCACTTCTGACCTGAAGTCAGTAATAAGCCGGGGGTTGCGTTCGGTTTCACGCTCTTTGTTAGACTGACTTTTATTTCATACACACATTGCATCTTAAAACTAAAGAGTAAGATAGACATACATTCCTTCGCTTACAACTACAAGACAGAGCAAGATAGATTATATGACAGAAACTTATACACTAATACTTATATCTATGCTGCGTTCACAATAGAGCAAGCGCAACCTCATTGCACAGTGGGTTGGAAGTGAATATTACTACAGTAATAAGTATAAACGTTAAAGTACTAATAATATTGCGTTGAAAACAGTTTCAACCATCTACAAACTTCAAGTAAAAGTGAGACCAAACTCAAAAAAAATTGTTAAAAAATCAGAATCTTGCTAGATATCATACGCTTAGAATATCATACAAAAAATTAAACAAAAATACTTTTTATCGAAGTCTACGCGGACGAAGTCGTGGGTTAAAACTGGTAAAAACAAAAATACAAAATTACAAAATTTCAAAATTACAAAAATGCAAAATTACGAAAAAGCAAAAATACAAAATTACAAAAATATAAAATTACAAAAATACAACAAAAATACAAATATATAAAAATACAACAATATAAAAATACAACAATACAAAAATACAAATTATATATGTATACAATTTAGATACACATTTTATAATCAGCTTTAAAATTCGTTTATTTGATATCCTTAGCGATAGGTTTGATTAATTTTTGTTGTTAACTTGATAGTAACACAATCACTGGCCAAAAATCCGACAGTTTTTCAAAAACTATCTAAGGACACTTAGGTTTCTTAGACGAAACAAACGATACCTTAACTTAAAAATTTACAAACATACAAGATACGCGCGAAAAACATAACCCTTCCTTGGCAGTCGGGTTAAATGAAGAAAAGAAATCGTAAAGCTCAAAGGAAACCAAACTTATATACTTTTACCCTTGCTTTTGGCAAAGCAATGCTGGAACGTAGTATTGATTGCATAGCAAGTATCCTAGAGAGTAGAAATATTTTGGCTTCAACTCTTTGAGATATCTACAAATTACTCAATATCAATTTTTATTAATGACTAGCTTAACCCGCATCAAACTATTCACACTTATCCATGGATCTTAATTCTCCCGATTCCATTACTATACATATCAAATATCATCTCTGTGTCTCAAATGGGTGCAAAGATGAATTTCTCGGGAGCTGGAGGTAGTTGAGTGCGCAAAATATAAGGACCGCATTCTGTTCATAGTTTTTAACTTAGAAAAGCTTGCAAATTATGTTTCTGGATGTTCCCAGGAGGTTTTTTTGTACATTAATTTTTTATAGCCGATCTAATTGTTTCCTATTGTTGAAAATGTATAAATCAGTTAGAAGTGTAAGCTAAATATTATCCCGATCAGGCAACATCATTTTGTATTAGAAGCAGAGTAGAGAGCATCAACGTGAGGATAACTCTCTCACTCTCTTTAGTCATAAGCACACATTGTAATAATCAAAGTTTCAGTTCGCATTAAACCTCAAATCGAAGCACAAACCGTTTTATATAACTCTGCCTTAG
>JAWNNP010002167.1:0-41262 GCA_035044805.1 Leucophenga maculata | reverse complement strand
TAAGGTTCAAGACATTTTTTTTTGTTAATAATTGTTGAAAATATATTTAGTTTAGTCTATTTGCGTGGTTTATTTTTTTTTTTTTCTTAGTGCGGATATCCCGTTTTATAAGATACGCTAAAACGGTCATATTTCATAATGCTCAGGAAGTAATGTTTGATATGTGGTAAAGTTATTTTATCGGGTGGGCGATTCCCGGTAACTCTGCCGCAGTAAGTGGAACGTGAAATCCAAGATTAGGGAATCTGTTTGACAGAAAGCAGGATTCAAGGTAGGGTAGGGCGCAAGGGGATTATTCCACCTGATCCCCATCAAATGTCATAGCCGCAATTGTCCGTCCGTTTTGTGTTTCCTCCAGGCAATACTGATCGTTTTATTTTGAAAACGTATCAGAGTATTGTAGTGATGGGGGAGTTAATTGTAAAGAATTTTTTTTTTGTAGCAACTGCATAGTGGCGTTTGGCGGTCGAACCCGCCTGAGAAAAGCTGAGCCGAGATTAGCCGCAGCCAGACGCAAACAAGTTTCGCGACGGGACCACAGTTTTTATAAAACTGTGGGGAGCAGGATGCAACAACATTAATAGCATCAAGATAAAACCAAATAAGTTCTTAAAAATCAAATAAAAATGCCTGTTGTCGGCTTCCTAGCAATAGATTTCCTTCGTAGAAGGCAATTGGTGAAGTGCATTCAATTATAAAATATAAACACTCTTCTTCTTTTTTACTAGTGATTCACAGTCAACATGCCAACTTTTTGCAATGAACTCTTTACTAAAATTTATGTCTGAATACACATTTATTTTACACTAAATTAAGCAAAAAAAAAAAAATACCACAATCTTTATTTAAATTTTAGTTCACATATAAATCATAAGAAATTGAGTAATTCATTAAAACAAACACTCCGAAATATTTAATTTTTTGCTTTTAACAAGTTGGCATTACTGTGCTCGGTGGGTTTTTGGCTGGTTTAATACAATGCAATATTTGCCGAGATGTTTACTAAAATACAAAATATCAAATTAAATCTAACGAAATGTTTATAAAAAAGAATGCATATTAACTCGAAAATTAATTCTCTTCGAATATCTATCACTACCTGAATTTAACACCATTTATTAAAGCTGCAATCTAATAAATCCCTAATGCAAACGTGAGGGATTTCAAACCAACCAAAAAGTGTCTTCGTGACACCGAGTATTGGAATTCGGTTGGAATGGAATGCTCGTGACATGGCCGTATAAATTGATATTCTTTAAAAAGAGATTGGAACGTTTTTTATTGAGAAACTCTAAGTTCTGATTGCATTGCATTTTACTTCGCTATCAAAATGAGTTTTAGTTGAACTGCAGGTTGAAGTGCTTGTGTGAGTACTCTAAAAAATAAGCTATTTAGTTGCACTCCAGGTTCATGTGACTGTGTGTGTGTACCCTAAGTGCATAAATGTGTATTCCAAGTAATTCAACTCTGTAATCAACTATCAAACCACAAGTTTATGTGCTGGTGTATGTGACAAGATTATTCAATCACTTGATTAGTTTATTTTCAGTTCCTATTTCGGCTGCGTTTTGAATCTTGCGCAATTGCATTTTGCTATTCAAAAGCACGAACTTCCCCCGGAAGGTTGTACGCTCCTGGATGTGATCAAAGTGCGATATTCCTCCGCCGCGTCAATATCTTGACCGCAGTTAACCTCCATATGGAAACTTTGAGCTCATGTTTGCTTAGGTTATTTATAATATCCTTGTTTAAAGTGGAGTGGAGTAATCATTTTATCACAACCCGGAAAGATTAATATTTTTAGCCTATATATATTAAACTCATCTTTGCGCCCATTAAATTTGTTCCGTAGATATTACCATCTTTGGCGTATATGCGAAGCTAATTTTATGGCATAGATCATACTTCTATTTTCTCAGATTTAACTACTGATTCCAAGAACTTCATCATTGTTTGCAGGCTAACGATGTCAGGTAAGAAGATAGTAATATTATTGAAGTCAACGTTTTTCTGTGCGGTTCTGAGCGGGCGGCAGCTACATCGGCATTGATGGGTTAATCAGCATTGTTACCGGCAGATTCGCTTAGTGTTTTTTAGTATTCAGTATAAAAAACTAGATAAAATACTGCTTCCGAAAACCACTATGACTTAGCAACTATGTACTTACCAACTCTTAAAATATATTTTTAAACTTTGTAATGACGGAAACAATTGCTTTTCAGGCTTTTGTTCAATCAATTGGATTTACTGCGATAATTTATCTAAAGGCACAATGTACAGCGAATCTGCAAGGCAATGATGTGTGCAGATGTCAGCGCTTTGTAAAAATTTAAATTATTATGCGCCATTAAATACCTATTTTGGGTTTTCACTTAGTTTGTTTATAAGTTTATTTAGTTAAGTGGCAGGACCTCAGGTAGTCTACACAAATGTGCAGTCTTTGGTTATGCGTCGAGTTTAACGTGGATCACGATAAGACGTACAATCGCAATAGAAGCTAAATCGCGACCCCATATTTATATATAGTTAAAAAAATAATTTTATAAAAAATTGCCATGTAGCAATTAATTGCAATTTGTTGTTAGCGTGTATTATACTCGGCTACGTTAATGATTTTGTCCATTCAGTTCTTGCGTAGTGTTTTAGCGGCTTTGCATTTATCTTTGCGTACGTTGCATATATGAAAAAAATTTCAAAATTTATCCAACAAAAAAAAAATAGTCAAAAAATATTTTTTTTAATTTCCCCATTCAAAAGCACCCTTTCGATTTTTTTAAGGGAATCTTCTTTAGCGTGCTGTATATGGAAAAATTGTGAAACGGAATTCAAGATTATGATGCTTGAGAGACGTAGAGGGGATAAGCATTGGCTTGTGCGTCTGAAGCGTAGAGAATGAGTGTTTATGCGGGAGACAGAGAGCGAGAGCGATGCAATTCGGGTTTTGCAGAACATGTCACTCTTCTCTTCAATAATATTCGGTGCTCATGGAGAGAACGAATTTTATTTATGCTCTTCATTTGTATGTGTGCCCTACACGACGCCAATCGCACATATTAATTTGTGAGAATACATTTATGTTTCTCAAAATTTCACTACAATATATTTTTGACTACTTAATATTTTATTATTCAAAGTAATCTCCCTCCGACTGAATGCACTTATTAGCTCTATCCAATAACATTTCAAATGAGTGTTTCAGCTCGTTTGCCGGAATGACCTTTACGACGTAGGTGTACGCCTTTTGGATGGGCTCCACATCAGCAAAGCACCGTCCTTTCATGGATAATTTCAGCCTGCCGAACAGTAAAAAGTCACATGGTTGATAGTCAAAATGCGATTTTTGGTAAAAAAAAAATCAGTCATAAGTGTCGATTGATGAGATGGCGCATTATCATTATAATGCTCTTCGAATCGTCACTTTTGACATCTCCAAACGTAATTTTTTGAGTTTTGGCTCTCCGGGCGGCATCCATTCGGCACTTTGACGCTTGGTTTCAGGGTTGTATTGAAAACAACATGCTTAGTCACCAGTAACAATATTAAAAAGGAAGTTTTGATCTTTTTTGGCATCTTTAATGATGTCATTCGAATGTTGAATCCGAAGCGCCTTTTCCTCGTCTTTCAATTGATGCGTAACAATTCTGATTCAATGAACCTCAATGACGATTTCGGCTCATTTTCGATGAATTCACGGTGTTTGATGTTTTGTTCGTTCACTAAAGATTTAAGCCGGCCCGAACATTCGCCGTCATTCAAGTCTTCCCAACCGTCTTTGAATACCAGTCTTTGTATACCAGTCGTAAATAGTGGTAAAAGAAGGACAATTATTCCCATAAACTTGTTTCATCAATTCGAGTTTCGGTAAAAGTTCTACCAAATTTAAAACTGCAACGATGACGCACAGGCTGGGTATCGTCGTCGGATGCCCAGGCGTTCGTTACAGTATATTTATATTCAGTGGCCACTGGCGATAGTATTTTCTAGGTTATATAGAAATGACGGGAATAATTATTTAATTTCAATAGCTTTTCTTTATTATTTTTCCTTTATTCATTCCTATATTAACATGTTGCTCCATAAAGGGGTTTATCGAATTCTAAATTTCTGCTCCTATTGCTGCTGGGTTGGCGAAATAAAGTAGCGATCTCGTTTGATATAAAAACTATACGTGGCCCCAATAGAATTTTTCTTTAGTTTGCTTTCGACGTAGAGTTGGGGGTCCAAAGGTCGCGCTCTCATTCTTGTAATTAATTCCACCAAAATTTATGTAATTCTATGGTCTTGGCCTCTTTACCTATTCACAAATGGTCACGCACTTATATTTACCCAAATTTCAAAAAATAGTTCAATTTGTTCCGCATCTTCCTTTCTTTTTCGCTGTAGTTGGCGGTGCTGCTCCAGCGTCTCCGTTATTCTGCTTTCTCCTCGATTGTATGTTGCTCCGACTGTATCGTGTCACTATCCGCTTTCGTCTATCTCGTCTGAGGCTCCGCTTTCGACTCTCCCGCATGATGCTCCGCTTTCAACTTGATCGTATGATACTCCGCGTTCGACTGTCCAAGCATTATTTTTCTGTCGGCCGCTCAAACCTTTCTCTGTTGGCGGCTGTTCTGCCTCGGCTAGCATTTTGCGTTGCTTTTCTATGCTTCCAATAAGTAACCCAAAATCCTCCGTTATTCGCCAGATGGTGATACCCTACTGGTGAGTTTGAGTTCGGCTTGCGCAGTCTCATGGGTTTCGGCTACAGTTATGCCCATGTGTTCGACGCTACCGATGAAGCGAAAGCGTCGAAGCGCACGCACATTTGCACATGTTTCGGCCTCTGCTAACGTTTGGCCGGTCGTCTCCGCCATACTACTGTTGATTGTCAAAGTGAGTTGTGGAAGCAACTCATCCCAAGGCCTTTGGTCGTTTCCGGTAAAATGGGCGAGCATCGTTTTATTTTGCATCCGGCAGTGGGCTCATCGTGGTTTTCTCGCAGCACTTATTCCAGTAAATGTTTTGCAGTGGCATCGTCGTACTCAGTACGAGAAATGTGCCGATATAAATTTCCATCTTGTATCGTGTAGGCCGGGTAATCGCTAGGGGTCCTTTTTACATCCTCCAGCTTTCTTTTCAACCATTGGCCAACCATTTCATTGGCTACCGCGATAACGCATCAACTGCGGCGTTCAGCTTCCCACGTCTATATTGGACTTCGAATGAGTGGGGTTGTAGTTACAGGGCCCACCATGCGATTCGACCGGATGGACTCTCAATGGTATTCAACCACTTAAATGCTAGGTGGTCGGTAACGACGATGAAGTGATACCCTTCGAGATATATTTTAATTTTTCTTATGCCCCAGAGAATCGCTAGACACTCCTTTTCGATGGCGAAGTAATTCACTTCGGCATTTCGTTGTTTTCGGCTGGCAAACGAGATGACCCGTTCAACTCCATCAACTTCTTGGATAAGCACCGCACCAATTCCATAGTCGCTAGCATCTGTTTAAAGCGTGAAAGTCTTTGTGAAGTCTAGACAGGAGAGCAGAGAAACTTCTTGCCATTTTTAATTATGTTGTATAGAGGTTTGGCCTGTTCCGTAAAATTTGGGATGAACCGCCTATACCATGACGCGATGCCCAGACAACTCTGTACTTCTTTTATTGAACGTGGTGGCTTGACGTCCCAAACTGCTATTTTATCCGCGTCAGTGTGAATACCGCGGTCGCACACGATATAACTGGTTTGGAAAAAAAATTTATTTTTCCACATTTATTTTTAGATTGGCGGCTCTCAGACGAGCTTTCCCCGAGCTTTTCTATAGAGTTCCATGTCAGCACCTATAATGCTGTCTAGAGCTCGTTGAAATGTGGCCGGCGCCGTGTAAAGAACAAATGGCATCACCCGCCATTGGTATAGCCCCCGACCGGGTACGGTGAACGCAGTTAACTCCTTGCTACTTGGGTCCATTGGTATTTGCCAATACCAGTTCTTTAGGTCCAGCGTGCTTATGTACTTTTCCTCTCGGAGCTGATCTAGAATGAAGCCCATTCGGGGTATGGGATATGCGACTGTCTCGGAGTTTTCATTCAGCTGGCGGAAGTCTATGCACAGCCGCCACTGATCGTTCTTCTTTCGTACCAAGACGATTCGTGAACTGTATGGGTTGTGCGATGGTTTGATGCAGCCTTTTTTATAAGCTCATCGATTTCGGCGTCGATCACTGATTGCATTGATGGGTTCCCCGGGAAATACCTCTGCTTCCACGGCCTCTCGTGTTTCATGCGGATGCGTTGTGTAGTAACATGGCTGGTTCAAGACAGATCCTCGAACAAGGCCAGATCCCATGCTAGTAACTGCCGCGCATGTTCGTTCATCGTTTTGTCGTCACCACATTTCTGTGTTACCACCGTGTCTTTTGTATGATCCCGGAGGGCGTTGTTTTTAGCCATCCCTCATGCCAGATCCGTTCCGTATTTTTGTCTTTTATCACCTTGTGCGCCAGATTCACTTCGATGATTGCGATGTGTTTTCACCGTATTCGTTGAGCCTTTCTGGACAGCAAGTGCATCGACCCCGTTGTTCTCAATTACCTCTTGTAACGTGATTGCATGACCGCCACACACAAAGCTCGCTCCGCTCCTAGCCAGAAAGTCCATTCCTAGTCCATTCGTGTGTCATTTCCGGCATGACTAGGAAGTCCACCACACAAGTCTTGCTCCCCAGATTCACCGACGTACACAAAATTCGGTTCACGTCCCGTACTGTGCCGTCTGCTAGCCGCACTACCATGTCCTTATGAAGTTCGGTTGCTTTGCACTTTAGTGTCTCTGCTACACGTTGACTGAGGAAACTGCGTGACGCTCCCATGTCAACCAACGCTGTCGTTGTCTGCCCGCCCAGAGAAATCAATCGTCGATGCGTGTAGAAACCAAGCACTGCTCTACGGTGGTAATCGTCAGCTTATGTAAGGTTAATACTTCCTTGCCTATCTCGTCGCTCGAGTTGTGCTTTTGTAATGGTCCAGCACTGGCTTCTTCAGAAGTCGCAGAGTATGTACGCCGTAGTTCTTCTAACCGCTTCTGCACCTCCACGGAGTGTCCGCCGGCCTCGATTAAAGTTGTCAGCTTCCTCCTTACGTCCTTTTGAGTTCCCTCAGAGTCGCCCAGGAACTCATTCGCCAATTCCGTCAGATCTAACTTGCTCAAGCTGTTCAACCAGGTAGCCATGTTGTTTGTAGATACCGTTTGGTTACCCTTACTTGTGGGCCAGATTTCTCTTTTCTATGACTTTGTAATTTTCTATTACCTTTATAATATCTTTATATATATCTTTCTTTATTATTTTTTTTTTTTTGTTTTATTTCATTATTTTTTATTATTATATTTCTTTTCTTTTTTATATATTTTTTTCCTTTATTTTATTATATATAATCTTTTTTTTTTATTAATTGAAATTATAAAACGGTGTTTCAATAATGGTTTTGTAGGCCGATTACATCCATGTGGATGCCAGGGTCCCTGCTCGGGTGCCACTGTAACGATGATGCACAGGCTGGGGTATCCTCGTCGGATGTCCAGGCGTTCGTCACAGAATATTTATATTCAGTGACCACTGGCGATAGTATTTTCCAGGTTTTATAGAAATCACGGGATTAATTATTTAATTTCAATAGTTTTTCTTTATTATTTTTCCATTATTCATTCCTATATTAACACGCTGCTCCATAAAGGGGTTTATCAAATTCTAAATTGCTGCTCCTATTGCTGCTGGGTTGGCGAAATAAAGTAGCGATCTCGTTTGATATAAAAACTATACGTGGCCCCAATAGCATTTTTCTTTAGTTTGCTTTTGGCGTAGAGTTGGGGGTCCAAAGGTCGCGCCAACATTCTTGTAATTAATTCCAACAAAATTTATTAAAACCTATGGCTAAGTCTTGGCCACTTTACCTTTTCACAAATTGTCTCGCACTTATATTTACCCAAACTTCAAAAAAATAGTTCAATTTGTTCCGCTTCTTCCTTTCGTTGTCGCTGTAGTTGGCGGTGCAACTCCAGCGTCTCCGTTGTTCTGCTTTCCCCTCGATTGTATGTCGCTCCAACTGTATCGTGTCACTATCCGCTTTCGTCTGTCTCGTCTGATGCTCCACTTTCGACTCTCCCGTATGTTGATCCGCTTTCAACTTGATCGTTTGATACTCCGCGTTCGACTGTCCAGCATTATTTTTCTGTCGGCCGCTCAAACCTTTCTCTGTTGGCGGCTGTTCTGTCTCGCTAGAATTTTGCGTTGCTTTTCCATGCTTCCAATAAGCTGCCTACAGTTTCTTACCAACAACAACAACGCCTTCTCACCCCAACGCTATAAACATCACAAATCTGGGCGCGTGGAATTAATTGCGGTAAATGAGAGAACGGATGGAATCAATTGTGCGCTACCTTTTCTATTTCGTGTCGGCGGCGTAGGTTTCATTGTTATGCGCGCACTAATTATTCACTATTGTTGACTGTTGCTGCGGTATAGTATATTTGTTGTGCGATGGCCTGCAGTCATCGTCACAAAACAAAACTTAATATTGGCTCTGTGTTCAACACTCATTTTTGCACCGATGACAAAAATATATACTGTCACATTAGACGCGACTTCCCCTTTTCCAAATGTCATGAATTTTTTAAGGGAATGTCAATGAATGATGTCCCTTTCCAACGGTCCTCACCAATAGTTGGCGCCACCAGAAATTGCTCTGGAAAAAAGGTCGGGAAATCTTGAGACACATCTTGTATAGTGCGTACGAAGCTCACCCCTTAATAACAGTAAAAACAACTTTATATCTATTAAAGTAATGTTAATACAATCACAAAAAATTTATTTTTTTTTCTTTGCAGATATCTTTGAAACTACTGGTATTTTAGTAATATGTTTGGCTACGAGAATAAATAAAATTAATGCAATACTTATAATTCCAGCCAATGCCAAAACTTTGGAAGTGTCCATTTTCGTTAGAATTTGATGTAAGAACGTGTCATTACTGTAAAATAAAAAAATTTTATTAGAGATTGTTATTTATTTATTACAATTATTTGTTTCGTACAGAATGCCGGGAAGAGGAGACACCACTTCTGGATTGCTTTGTGTGCGATAGGCATGTGCAAATTCAATTAAATGCTTTGGACTAAATTCCTTTGAATTGTACCGATAGAATTTACCTTGACGCAAGCTAAAAAAAAAAATTTTAATTAAATCGAGATGACGAAAATATGTACATTTTAAAGAAATCGACAATTTAAACGCAATTCTTTCATAATTGGATCCAAATTTCTGAAAATAATTGGTAGTAATTCTTAGATTTTTTTTAAATTTGGAGTAAAAAAAATGTTTGGTATTTTTTAAAAATTTTGGTTATTATCGCAAATCAAAGTTGTAAGTATGTACTCCTTTGAATATCTTGGAGGCATTGTAATCGGGTTTGTTCTTATTTTAGATAAGCTAAAATTAATTATAACAATGTAAAATAAAGGATAACAAAATTTTCACAATTTTAACCAAAAAATAGTCAATAAATTTAATTTAATTTTCCCAAACAAAAGCACCCTTTTGATTTTTTTTATGAAAAACCTTTTTTTCGAGGTGTAAGTCCAAACAAAAGTAAATCAGAAATCAAGATTATGGTGCTTGAGAGATGTAGAGGGAAAAACATTGGCTTGTGCATCTGAAGCGTAGAGAGAGAGAGAGAAGAGCGATGCTGTTTGGGTTTTGCAGAACATGTCACTCTTCTCTTTAATAATATTTGGTGCTCATGGAGAGAACGAATTTTATTTATGCTCTTCATTTGTGTGTGTGCCCTACACGATGCCGATCTCACATATTAATTTGTGTGAATATATCTAAGGCTTTGCTGTTAAATCTATACTATTATTATAAAGACGAACGAATTGTATTTTTGTATGTAACAAAAAAAAACAAAATCTACTTGACCGAGGCATGATGTGTGGTATCATATCATGGTTAATGAGATCAGGGGAAAATTATTATGAGTTTGGTCAAGGTCAGAGGGGGCGGTTCCCTATCTCCCATATAAGCGATAACCATAAATCGACACATCTTTGCATCTATGTGCGAAACGGGGATAATATTTGCCATACATGTTGATGGGATCAGAAGAAGATCCATTAGAAAAATGGGTTGGACTATAGGAAACATACATATTTACAACATTAATTTTGACAAAAGTTTTTACGGGGAGCAATAAAGCGCACCGGTTGCAGCTAGTGTCATATAAATAAACGTTTTTGCCTCAATAATTTAGATTGTTATTTATAATACCCATGCAAAACTAAAATGGCTTGTCTATCTAAATTTTTCGATTCGCACAGGCTTTCAAAATCATAAGTTATGATGCAATAGCTAGGCTTAAAAAAGGTAAGCTACCAGTTTAAATTTTTGAACATTATTGTTTCTGCCGCAGAGGTCAATAATGGGTTAAGTTTTATTTTTTGAACTTGCAAAACAGCAAATAGAATAGAAAAAGAGCAAGCGAGAGAGAAGATACGGTTAATAATTGATATTTGTTATTGTAATAAACCACCAACGTTATGCATAGATTTTGTTTGTTTTGCTTCTTTTGATCGCTTGCGTAATGAAGCATATTGTGCGTATTGATACTGTGCTTAATTTACTCTATTAGAAGCAGTGAACCCAGCAGCGACTAGCACGCTAGTTCATCTGAAGTGACGCCGTCGACGAGCTTTTGGTTGACTGACCCCCGCCAGTGAAACAAGTAAGGTAACGCAGACTATAAAAAGAGCACACACTTGTTGGGTATGAAGAGCATTGAAATAGAGCGCTTTGGCTAATTTGCTGTTCTCCTATATTGGTTCAGTATATAAGCGACTTTCATGGTGAGTAGATGTGTAGTTGAAGAGTGTAGATTTTCTTCTTCTTGATTCTGTGCTAACAGCTGACAACTTTGTCCTTAAAACATTACTTAGTAAACTTGAACAACAAAAAAACGTAATGGTTTTTCAGAATATACACACAATCATTTTAAAACTTGATTCCTACAATTTTGCTCAAAAGTTTAACTTCATTAGTGTGCTTATATTGGTGCGGCACATTCATTTTTTTTGATATTGAAGTTTGTGGAGAAATACGGGATCAAAATATGATTCTTCAAGAAAATCGCCCTATCTATACCAGCTGTTACTGACTCTGTCCATGAAGGACGTCAAACCGCAAACAGTGCGGATAAAACAAAGGTGAACTGGCAGACACCTAAAACCAAAAGGCCACCCTCTCCACGTAACTCTAAAAAAAAGGGTAAAGTGGTGTCGGAGCAAGCGAAGGCAACCGCCAGTCTGCCTGAACGTTCTAATAATCGATTTGCATTGCTATCAGCCCCTGAAAATGAATATGATGCAAACAATCCTTCCCAAGTTGAAGAAATGGTGCTTGATGATGCTCGTACAACCACTAAGACGTGTAGAAAACCACCCCCTATTAACATCGAAGATGTGAATGACGTGCACAAAATGGAACAAGAGCTTGCACTAATCACTAGTCTGAGTAGTTTTACGCTCAAAGTACTGAAAAATGGGACAGTAAGGGTATTTACTGGGGATTCAGACTCATATCGTGCTTTACATAAAGGAGCGCGGTACTAAGCATTATACATATCAATTGAAAGAGAACAAAGCATTTAGGGTAGTGATTCGAAACTTGGCCAGCACTACACCTCACACCATTATCAAAGAAGCGTTCCAAGCAAAAGGCCATAACGTTATTGGTGTGTATAATCCCAGACTACGTAAGATAGTCACTACCGTAAATGGAACAGAAATTGAAAAGCAGTTACCGAACCATTTCTTTTTCATAAGCCTCGCAAAAGCGTCTAACAACTCTGAGTCGTTGGAAATTCAACGAATAGGTAGACATCGCCTACTAGTGGAAAATCCTAGGAAATCCCTGGCTGTTACCCAATGTTATAGATGCTTTGGTTTTGGGCATACTAAAAATTACTGCCTGAGAGAGTTAGTCTGCGGAAAATGTGGTCTAAATCATGCCACCAATACATTGCAATGTACGTCCGTTCAAGATATTTGCTCCATTAATTGTGGTGAAAAGCATGTAGCTTGGAGCCAAAATTGCAGAGATTTCAACTCAAAAAAAAAACAGCGTAGAACCCAGTGTGTCAACTGCGTCGCGCGGTAACACAAACATAACTAGTAGACTGAGCTATGTCCCGGCGGTGATGGTTAGGGGAGATACCTCATATGCGCACACACTACGTGCAGGGTTACAGGTAACAAACCCTTCAAGAAGGCTTGACAATTTACGAAACCAATCAACGCCCAACCAACAACCGCATCAAACACAAATTCCTCACAACAGTAGCAGATTGGAAGCTGCAATAGAGGCCCACACGGCAAAAGTTGACTCTCTTCAATTAATGTTTAAGGAACTGAAGGAAAACAACCTTTCTATATCAGGCTATGATATACACAAGGCAGATCACCCCAACAATAAGTCAATGGGTGGATCGGCAATTTTAGTAAAGCGAGAGCTTACCTACTATCAACTAGCACCAGTGAGGACATCTTGCTTACAAATGGCTTCCATTCAGGTAGCTTGCACCCGAGGTGATTTGATTGTGTCCTCCCTGTATCTCCCGCCTCACTTGCCTTGGTCTACAGCAGACTTCGAATTGGTCTTTCGAGGATTGAGAGGCAAGTTTCTCATCGGTGGTGATTTCTACGCCAAACACAGGCTGTGAGGCTGTTTTAGAGCGGACAGGAGGGGCAGGTGCTTACAGGAAGCAGTTCTCAACTCTTCTACCCAAATCCTGGCTACTGGGCAAGCGACACATTTTCCTTACGCTCAAAATTATACACCTAGCGCCATCGATTTCTTCATCTTCAATGGGTTGCGACCAGAAGAGTTGTCAATACGGACAGAGTATCAGCTCTCCTCTGATCACCTGCCCCTGGTGGCTACTCTGGATTCCTCACCGAGGACCAGAACCCCCATAAGTCTCCTGCTTTCACCGTCTTCTAATATGGCTACTTTTCGAAGGGAGCTGGAGAACACCCTCGATCTTAATCTTGAGATTCTTCAACCACAGGATATCGAAGATGCACATGCAATATTCCTTAATAAGGTGCATGCAGCTACCCTTATTGCCGAAAGTCCGACGCGATATTCAAGGCTGCAAAACACGCTCCCCCCAGCTATAGAGGCCTTGCTTTTGGTGAAGAGGAGACTTAGGAGACAATACTGCCGCACCTGTACAGAGTGTACCGTAGAGTCGCCAATAGGATTAGAAAACTTTTGACGTTGCAGAGGCAGAAGGCCACTGATCTTTTCCTACAAAATATTATCCCTGATGCGGGCTCAGGACACTCATTGTAGACTCTGGCAAAGAGGTATAAGCAGCAAGTGTCACCGAAATTCCTCATCAGGCTGATGGTTCCTGGGCTATGAGCCCTAAGGAACGTGTTGAGTCATTTGCTGAAGATTTGAAGACCCGCTTTCAGCCATTTGACTACAATTCTACCAGAAGAAAACACATTGTACAGACAACGTTCGACAGCCCTGGCCAGTTGTGTCTTCCAGTAGCCCAAATCACTGCTGAAGAAATTACAGTCCATATAAAGAGCCTGAAGAAAAGAAAGGCCCCAGGCGAGGACGGGCTTGATAACATCACTATGAAAGCTTTTCCTGTGAAAGCAGTACTGTTTTTGGCCCTCATATTCAATGCGGTGCTTAGAATAGGATATATTCCATCACAATGGAAGAAGGCAAGGATTTGTATGATCTGGAAAAGCCCTTCAGCATTGGACTCATACAGACCAAGCAGTCTGTTATCAGCCGTAGCAAAGCTCTTCGAGAGGTGCCTCCTAACAAAAATACTTGCAATTGAAAAAGTCTGGAAGAGGATACCACCCATGCAGTTTGGATTCCGAAGGTCCAAACGCCGGAACAGTTAAATAGAGAGGGACACATGTGTCTACAGTGCAACTGATTCACTCCAACTTTATCTTAGAGAGTTTGAACAATGGGCAAAACGATGGAACATAGGCATTAACTTGGATAAGTGCGTCTTCGTGACCCATTCACTGTGCAGAGATGACTGCCCGGGTGTATTCCTTCAGGATAAACTTCTGAATCATCAGACTGGGCATGAATAGATGGGGGTGTATCTGGATAGACGTATTACTTTTAAAACCCACATATACAAAGTTGTAAACTCGCTAAAGGAAAGGTTACGTAAAATGGGCTGGCTTTTCAATAGCAGAAACAAACTGTCACTGTGGAATAAGGTGCAAATTTACAAATCAATAATTGCACCTGCCTGGCGCTGCGGAATGCAAGTATATGGCATTGCTGCCAAATCACACCTTGCCAAGATCAGGGTCCTCCAAGTGACGATTCTTCGCGGCTTCTCTGGCGCTCCCTGGTACATGAGGACGTCTAACCTTGAAAGGGAGTTGGATGTTCCCAAGATTGGCGATGTCCTCAACCAGCAAGCATTCAAATGTGCTAGCTAGGCGCCTGCTCAAGAGGCGCAAGAGATCTGGAGTCCGAATAAAGAGACGGATCCGTAAAATTCACCCATTTGAACTGGCAAACAAAGCCCTATAATATACAAATTTATTAAACAAAATATCCACGATCTCATACTAAAAGTCTCACTTTGTTATAATAACTAAGTTGCTACATTCATTCTTCTTTTTTAAAATTTAATATAAGTTGTTTTTTTTTTAATAACAGTAAGATTAAGTAAATGTTAAACTTTTTATAAAAAAAAAAAAAAACAAGAAAATTAAAGGAGTGCTCTTGGTTGGAAAAATGAAATCAAGAAGTTTTTTATTATTTTTTTTTTTTTTTTGTGAAGCTTTGAAGTATTTTTTTGTCTCATATTATTTTAAACCAATTTTTACACAAAATTGAAAAAATTTAAAAATTTGAATTTTTTAAAATTATTGCATGTAATTTATTTTTGAAGTTTTTTGTTTTTATTTGGAGTACTGCATTACTCTCATTATTTTCATAATGCAAAATAATTTAGTTTTTATTTTCTTTTTTCTTTCGAAGCATAATTGGATTGCTGTTGGCGATTGTGAGCTACGGAGTTTATCAAAAGCAGAACTCGTTTTATGCCAGTCACACTTAGGGTGTAATAGTAATACAGTATGTTTGGATAGTTGAAAATATGAATCCACCGGCTACGAAATTAACTGCTTTCTTTATGTTATGTCAAAATTTATAATATTTGGAAGTGCTTACTCATTATACATTCAATGTGAGTAAAATGTCGTTTTAACAATATAAACCTGGGGAGCGAGTTAACGTACCACCTTGCATGTATAAATAAAATACTTTAGGTAAATTATTCACAGTGCCTCCCAATCAAAATGAATGCCTCAGTGTTTGAAAGCTATTGGTAAATGTCATCTTTCACAAACTATCGACTGCTAGAAAGTATCTACTAGATAGCCGTTCGAGTTGAGACAAATTTGAAATGGCGTAAGATAAGGAGGAATTTTACTAGCGCTAGGAACTAAATAAATAAAATTTTTATTTTTAATATATATGTATGATTTTTTTACTACAACACTGAAACACTGAAACTTAACTGTAACATTTTATTTGCGCCGCTGTCGACACCAGATGTGCCGTCCAACGTGTGTAACCAGAGCATGGGTTCTAGTTACGATGCGACGGACATGTGACATACGTTTCTCAACCCTATGGTTAGCGTGAGATTGTTTGCTACGTAGCTTTAGCGACAGAGCGCATTTCTATTGACACCTTGAGTGATTGCGACTTTTAAATTATTTATTTTATTTATAAAAATAAGTTCTAATAATTAGTAAAATTAACGAGTAACTAGCTACTATTAAATAGTTATAATTTATTTAAATATTTTGAGATTTGAAACAAAGTATACATATGCTGGATATGTTTAAGGGTTAGGAAGTTTTTAGAAGTTCAGATGGGCCTTGGGAAATAAAATAGGTGATCCTTAAACTCTCCATATGTTGACAAGAGTCCATAATATGATTTGCGGCTGATCTCGATACCAATCTGGCGAGGGCTTTATAAAGTAGCAAAGTTTTGGTGGTGGCAAAGCTAGATCTGTACTATACATGACGCATCGTCTGATAGTAGAAACTCATTTAAAATGCCAGTTTTGTTTGAAGGTCCCAACCTTCGCTAGAAGTCGGTTAGGAGTCGTATAGAGCTTGTGAATTAGCTGCATTGTTTTTTCCTCAATGCTGGGTAGCGCGGATTCTACTAAGATACAGGCAGTGGGAGAGGTGATCCATCGGCGAACAGTTGCATGATAAAGATGATGTACATTCCCTATATGGGACTTAGCACATCATCCAAAGATAGGGAGACCATAATCGATTTTGGAACTTAAAATTTAATAATGTTAAATCTAGATTATAATTGCTTTCTAAAATTAACCCTCTATTCCTTTAGACGGCTTTAATTAAAAAAGCGCGAATTTAAAACTTTTTTTCGACTTTCTTTTCTTTCTTATTTAAACTAGTTGGGGATTTTCTATATTTTCATTTAATACCAAATGTGTAAATTAGCTATTACAATCATTCGTTCGAATAATTGTGAAATATACACAAAATAAATTTTTTCCTAAAATAGTGCTTGTAGCTAAAGAAAATGAATATTTGTGTGTTGCTACGAATATTATGCATATTATGCATTCTTTGAATAAAATAAAAAGGTTTGGTGTGCAACTCTGCCTACAAGAGATTGAGATGGATATAGATTTTCAGGAGTATTCCTTTTTTACTTTCTACTGCTCTCAGCTACATACATTGTGAGAGTTTATTATTATTATTATGCAAAAGTAACAATTATTAATATGTTGCTTAAAACTAATTATTTAAAACAATTTATCTAATAATTTAAAGTTACTTAAAACTGTAAATGGGAAAGTTGAGACAACTCAGACCCGGTGGAGGAATTTTTGACCGACTCTACTCACAGCTTGGCAGTGTTCCGAGCGTGCGCAATTTCCAAAATAAAAGGATTTTAAGAAAATGTAAATTACAGTTGCAATACCTTCTATAATTGTACCATGTGCCAGAACAGTTTTATAGTACATGCAGTAGTTTCGCGACATCAAAAAACATTTCTTTCTGTAGCAAACGAAAAAAACCATATAGTTACTAGAATGATGCGCTAATCGAATGTTTTTGCGCAATGCTTTAATGCAGTGAAGTTCATGCGATATACCAGCGATACCACTTTGTTATTGTAAAACCTGCTGGTATATGGGCCGAATACCACCTGGTAAATCGTATTCCCCTCACACTTGCAACCACAACAATGGCTCGTTTCTATTCAGCGTGCATACGCAATACCCGTTCGTATGCTGTGGTTAATACATGACTTTTGAATTTGTCACTTAGTAATTGACCATTATCAACGGGGCTGCAACTTTCTGAATTCAGTCCACCTTTCATGTCCTTGCTTTATAGACGTCACACACAATTTATATGGACGAATATCTCAACACGTTTATATTATTTCTTATTTCTTTACCACGACAAATTCCAAAAAAAAAGGCACTGACTTAAGAAACTACCCTCGTACACAATCAAATTCTCATAGCAGTAAAAAGAAAGACATAAGAAAAACGGTTACTTTCGGTTGCATCGAAGATCAAATACCATTCTCATGCATAACATTTTTTGTTGTTAGTGGAGAGCATTGCTTGGAGGTGGAGGGGATTTGCCCCTCCGATTTTGATCAAACTTAACCGGTTGGCTTCTTTTGATCCTCTTAACATGTATACCAAATTTCATCTATGTACCTTACATGGATGCAAAGATATGACCAATTTTGATTATCGCTTATATGGGGGGTGGGGCTTTGCCCCCTCAGATTTTGACCAAAATTAACAGGTTGACTTCTCTTGATCCTCTTAATATGTATACAAAATTTTATCTCTGTACCTTAAATAGATGCAAAGAAATAATAATTTTTTTTTTTTGGCTTATATGGGGGAGTGGCCACGACCCTTCCAATTTTGTCAAAACATAGCCTATGTTCTTTTCCATCGTCTCTACCAAAAATCATACCAATTGGTTTAGCGGTTTAGGCGTAAGAGAGGAACATACATCCATATATCCTTACATACATCCATACATACAAATGTTTTCATTTATAATATTAGTAGGATATTGAAGTAGATGCCACCGAACATAAAACCCTAAAATTTTCTAAGGGAGTAATTTAATGCAACGAATTACGAAGCATAGAAGAAACCGAAATACTGAACGAACTTAAACCACGCTCGTATAGACGGTCCAAGCGCTCATAGAACTTATCTTTAGCATCGTCGTCTTTCTCTTCCGTCGGAGCGTGCGCACAAATCAGGCTTATATTAGCCTCGACGTGTATCGCGAATAGGCGTTCGTCAACAGGCTTGAACCTGGAGACGAGTTGCTTACACTCAATGCAGCAGTAGTAGATGTGACATGCAATGATGACATCACTGCATTTCCTGAATTGCAGTGATGTCTTCATTGCATCTTTCGAGGACATCAACGAGCTGGATATTTGCAATATCCCAATTAACGGTGCGGACATTCCAGGTCCATATCCGTAATTCGTGGTCATTATATCGTTTGCGGGGATCGTCAGATGCTACTCAAGAGATATGTGGCCTAACGGACGTTCTGAGCTGCTTGGGCTATTTGCAACAAGAATCATTGTTGGCCATTCCCAAGTGCATGACTCTCAACAACTTTTCTCACAATGAGAACTTTAGCAAACGACCCAATCTCCGTCAATTATGTTCGCTCTATCAATATTTGTTATTGTAATAACCCACCACCTGTTGCAAAGATTTTGTTTGTTTTGCTTCTTTTGATCGCTTGCATTAGAAGCTTAGTTAGTTGAAATTTCGCCTTTAACTCGATCTCGTTAGGTATCTGCCACGCTGGGCAGAGCTAGTGCTATGGTTTGTGGTTTTCTTTTCTCCAACAAAATTGTATTGTTGGACGCATTATAGTAAAAATTATTATTTAGTGTTAATAATAAATAAAATTGGTGCGACGTGCTACGCGAGACCATAGAATATAAATTTGTGAACTTTACTTGCAAATATTGAACTTAAATGCAATTAATACAATATATAAACTATTTTAAAATTAGAACTGAAATTTTTTTTTTTTTTAACAAAGGCGATCAGTGTTTTAATATACAAAAGTGATAATTCGTGGCTGAGGATTTTTGTTTTGAAGTTGATTTACTGGATCACTTGTTGGATCTTATTTGGAGCGTATATAAAGCAATTTAAATGCATCAATGCTGTGTATCCTAAGATCGATTGCCTCTCGACGCGACCGGTTGTGCATTTACTGAGCTCTGCTCAAATATTATTTTCTTTGTTTATCTTTTTTTTTTTTATCAACAAAAAAGTATATGAAAATAGTTATACCAAGTGTCAAAGTGTCAGTGCAAAACACGAAAATTAATTAAACGCTTAATACTTCTTTTCGCGTTTTCATTTTTTCTCTTTTGAATGTATTTATGTTACATTCTTTTGTTTATTAAAATAACAAATTAAAAAAAAAAAAAAAAAAAAACTAATGCGCGAAAAAGACGCACAGTCTAAACAAACTGTACAAGATGTGAGTAGACGAAATGCCTACTTCACATTTGTCGACACCGCTCCCCCACTCAACGAATCCAATAGACTCTCTGCTGATCAAAAGGTAAGAGCAAGGTCTTGTTCCCCGGCGATCAACTGCCCACCCAAAACGCAAGGTACTGAAGATATGCTAGGTAAAAGCGCAGTAAGTACAAACATAACGTTTAATTTACCTCAGCCGCGACCAATCTCGCTAACAATGCCAATGCAAGAGCAAACACTACCACTCTCTTGGTCCGCACAATGCCCAACAACTAATCTTAAAACTAATAACTTTTCCCCAACCACTTTCCCACCCGCAACCAGTACACAAACTGTAACCTACGTGTGCTCTTCTAGTGCAACAACAACCACAATAACACATTCAAACAATGCTACTACAACAACAGCATGTCTCTTGCAAGCGCCTGCTGTCTCTGCTGCTGTGGTAGCAAATAATAACAACAACATGAACGTCCCGTTAGCGCAAAGCATAATGCAAAAAAATAAGCAAACCTTCTCAAATCGTTCGGCAGTGCAGACAGGCATAGACCGCTATATACAAATTAAGTGTAAACTAAGCCCTAACTCTAAAAGTGGTAATAAGCCCAAGATCAATCGTAACGACGATAAAAGCGCGACACAAACGCCTCTTGCAGGCAACAGATTTTCCATCTTAAGCGAAAATGAAAATAGTGCATCAAACAACGCTGATGGAGTTGTCCCAAAAGTCAGCACCAAACCCCCGCCAATATATGATCGAGAAAAAAACTCGAATAGCCTTGTGAAAAACGTAGTGCAACTTATTGGAAATGGCAATTTTCATACTTCATCGCTTAAAAGGGGAAATCTGCACGAAATTAAGCTACAAATTTACACAGAACAAAACTATCGTGTAGTCTCCAAACATTTAACTGACACAAAAGCAAACTTTTACACTTATCAGTTAAAAAGCTCTAAAGGTCTGCAAATTGTACTTAAAGGCATCGAACCAAGTGTATCCCCAAGTGAAGTGATAAGTGCTCTCAAGGAAAAAGGTTTCAATCCCAAAGTCGCTACAAATATTATAAACAAGAACAAAATACCTCAACCCATGTTCAAAGTTGAATTAGAGCCCGAGCGCAAGTCACTTAAAAAAAATGAAGTACACCCAATATACACCCTACAATATCTGCTCCACCGCAGAATAACTGTCGAAGAGCCTCACAAACGTAACAACTCGGTTCAATGCACTAACTGCCAAGAGTTTGGCCATACAAAAACGTATTGCACCCTACGTTCTGTATGCGTTGCCTGCGGAGATCTCCATGACATTGCTTCATGTCCCGCAAATAAAACAGACCCCAATGCAAAAAAATGCAGCAACTGCGGTGGTAACCACACGGCTAATTACAGGGGCTGCCCAGTTTTTAAGGAACTGAAAAATCGCCTGAATCATCGAATCGCTTCAACCCGCACTTGCCCCGAAGAGATAAAAATACGCACCCCGCAGACCTATACCCTAGACACAACTAAACCCGGTGTGTCCTTTGCAAATGCATTGAAATCAGGACTAAACAACACCACACAAAATCTAAACTCACAAACCGTGTCGCTTAAGGTTCCCATCGACGTTCCAGCACAAAACCCGTCACAGATCATACCCCAAAATAGCATGGAAGCTATGATTGCATCAATGCAGCAAAGCATGATGGAATTCATGGCATTTATGCAAAACACTATGCAACAATTAATGCAAAATCAAAACACACTCATACAAATGCTCGTAGCCCAACCAAGCCAAAAATGAGCACTTTAAATATATGCCTCTGGAATGCCAATGGTGTTTCTCGGCACAAGCACGAACTCTCAATATTTCTAAAGGAACGAGACGTAGACGTTATGCTTCTCGCAGAAACACACCTCACAAATAAATACAATTTCCTAGTTCCCGGTGACACATTCTACGCAACAAACCACCCAGACGGAACAGCCCATGGAGGAACTGGCATACTCATTAGAAGTAAAATAAAACACTATTCTCTAAGGGGTTCTCAACCAATTACGTCCAAGCCACTTCGATAAATGTGCAATCAAAATTTGGCAATCTCACATTATCGCAATTTATTGCCCCCCTCGTTTTACTGTAACCGAAAAACAGTTCATAGACTTTTTTAACACATTGGGTGATCGCTTCTTAGCTGCAGGAGATTACAACGCCAAACATACCCATTGGGGATCACGGCTTTCGAATCCCAAAGGGAAACAGCTCTATAAAGCACTCATAAACACTCAAAATAAGCTGGACTATGTCTCACCATGCAGTCCCACATACTGGCCAACAGATCCGATGAAAATACCGGATCTTATAGACTTTGCAATTACACGAAAAATCTCAACCAGATTAATTTCTGCAGAATCACTCGCAGATCTGTCATCGGATCACTCTCCCATAATTTTTAATCTATTGGAATACCCACAATACAAACGAAATCCCAGTTTTCTCACCGCTTACAATACGAATTGGCTTAAATACAAAAAATATATAAGCAGCCACATTGAACTCAACCCTGGAGTCAACTGCGAAATGGATATAGACAACTCTGTCAGTGCCCTTAATTCAATTCTTACTGCTGCAGCAAAACACTCTACACCACAATTTAATTCACCTCCAACGACAAATCATAGCATAACAAATAGTCACATTGAACATCTGGTTGCCGCCTAAGAAGATGATGGGAAAATTTGAGATCTCCAGCTGCAAAATTAAGGCTGAAAACAGCTACTTGTGAGCTGACTACGGCCCTCAAAATTGAAGATAATCTAGCCCAGAGAAGATACATCGAATGTCTCTCACCAAAAAACTCTAAATTTCCGTTAAGGAAAGCTCGCGCTACTATTCAGCCACCCGCTGAGGTATCTAAACCCATTAGAGATAATACTGGCAAATGGGCTCGCAGTGATGAAGAGAAGGCTAACATTTTTGCAGCACATCTTAAAAATGTATTTCAGCCAAACCCGTCGACAAACGGTTTCCCTCTTCCTCCATATCCGGATAAGAACTATTCAGCACCCCTCCGAATACACACACATGAAGTAAAAAATCAGCTAAACCCAAAAAAGGCTGCAGGTCATGATCTTATTTCTCCAAAAATGATCGTGGAACTCCCCAGTCCAGCTATTAATTATATTACCAAACTGTTCAATGCAATTCTAAAAAGTGGTTATTTCCCCACCCAGTGGAAAAAATCAATCATTGTCATGATCCCGAAGCCCGGTAAGGATAAAACTCAGGCGGCATCATATAGACCCATAAGTCTTCTATCATGTCTGTCCAAGCTCTTTGAAAAGATTTTTCTCACTAAAAAAATAGGCCAGTACACTCAAAATATCATCCCTACCCATCAATTCGGTTTTCGCGAAAAGCATGGCACCATTGAACAAGTCAATCGTATTACCTCGGAGATTCGAACTGCGTTTGAGCACCGTGAATACTGCTCCGCAATCTTTCTCGATATTGCCCAAGCGTTTGATCGAGTTTGGCTCGAGGGGCTTAAGTACAAAATTAATGCTCCCACAAAATACTCACAAGATTCTTGAGTCCTATCTCAGCGAAAGAACCTTCGTTGTGCGACAAAATGATTTTCTAACAGTAGAGTCGGAAATCAAAGCTGGTGTGCCCCAATGTAGCGTACTCAGCCCCATGCTATACGTGCTATACACATCAGATATCCCAATCAACCACAACCTCACAACATCAACATTTGCTGACGATATTGCAATATTAAGCAGGTCCCGATGCCCAATACAAGCAACAAGTCGACTTGCAGATCACCTCACCCATCTCGAAGAGTGGCTGGGCAATTGGCGGATAAAAGTCAATGAACAAAAAAGTAAACACGTTACATTCACGCTCAATAGAGGAACTTGCCCTACGCTAACTCTGAACAATATTACGATCCCACAGGCCAATGAGGTCATGCATCTCGGCATTCATCTCGAAAGACGACTCACATACCGCAAACACATTGAAGCGAAGAAAACACAAATTAAGCTGAAGGCCAACTCCCTACACTGGCTTATTAATTCACGATCACCCTTAAATCTGGATTACAAGGTGTTGCTTTATAACACAGTAATAAAGCCTATTTGGACATACGGATCCCAGCTATGGGGCAATGCAAGCGCCAGCAATGTGGAAATAATTCAAAGAGCTCAATCTAAAATCCTTAGAACAATAACTGGTGCACCATGGTACATTCGAAACGATTGTATTCACAGAGATCTGAATATCCCAACTGTGCAGTCTGAAATAGCTGGAACAAAACGAAACTATTCTCAAAAACTCGTCTATCACCCAAACCCGCTCGCAAGAGCTCTCACTCAACAAAATAACACAACGCGACTCAGAAGAAATGACCTCCCAAGCTCAGTGTTAAGTTCTTAGAGCCGCTGTAAACTACTAGCCTCCATCTGGATGGCTAGTACATATTATAAGTTTAGATTTAAGAATTTATTGTTAATTATTGTTAGTCCTAAGGAGATACAATAAATAAGAAAAAAAAGTAGGAAAAAAAAAAATGTGTAGTTCTTGTTTTTGTTGCACGCAGTAAACGCAGCACCACTAGCGACTAGGTCGCTAGGTCAGCTGAAGTGACGTTGGAGCTTTTAGTTGACTGGCTCCGCCGGTGAACAAACACCTTTCTTTGTGCAGACCAGACTTTTCTAAATACATTTCTTAGCTGCACTTGGCGTCAATACTAACACACAAAGAGAACAAAAAACATAAATGTTTGTCACAGGCGTTCTTTCCGTGCGCTATAGCATGACAATGCCATTCAGCTGTAATATTAAAATAATTTTCGTGATTTTGCAAATTATCCATTTGATAGCGATTTTTAAAATATTGTTTTGCGCAAGCGCTGAAGTAAATGATTTGGTCAACTTTTACGTATTTCGGCATTTCAGGTAATAATTATTGAACAGTGTAAACTGCTGCTGTATCGTGGGCAGTGCTATCTGAAAGAAATACAAAGCTTCTTTGCTTTACTCCGGAATCCTCTAAGAAGTAATATACAACAGTGAATACAGTACACTGATCGTTATTCAAGTGAAAAGCTTGTGATGCATCTTGAGCATATTTATAGTTCTCAGCGAAATCGAATGTCACTAGCACTTCACCAGGATGAAGGTTTGCTTTTTTTATACTCAAAGTATTGTGCCTTTTGTTTTGTTTTAGACGGCCATATTAAATCAAAATTTTGTAATCAAAAAAAAATGCCACTCGGCATTCAAAAGGTGACATTTTTAGCTTTAATTTGAGCTATAATAAATCAATTTTTGACGAAAAATAAAATGGAGGCGTAAAAATGCCTCATATAGTTCATGGACGAAACAATTTTTTTTTGAATTAATGGCAGAGCTGTGTACAAAAGCGCAATTTTTTGGTATTGTCACCAAGTATTCCCTTGTAATACTAGTAGTTATAAAATAAATATGTAATTTTCTAAAGCGCCAGTCAGTCTTGTCTTAAAAAAAGTGAGCAAAATTTAAACCAGAACAGTTCATTACTTTTTGAGATATAATGTTAACCGTCTTCAAACATAAAGTTTTGAAAAAAAAAGTGCTTGAAGTTTTCAGTCTGTAAGCAGCTGACTCAAT
This sequence comes from Leucophenga maculata, assembly GCA_035044805.1. Lineage (NCBI taxonomy): Eukaryota > Metazoa > Arthropoda > Insecta > Diptera > Drosophilidae > Leucophenga > Leucophenga maculata. Next base: position 15,975 of record JAWNNP010002167.1, on the reverse strand, counting down.
ACACTTACGACACACCAGGACTACCTGGCTACATAGACTTGACTCGAATTGATTTAAAACTTTGGGACAATACTGCAGATTTATAGTACTACGTATTAAATCATATTAACATTATAAAGAGAAAAGATTAGTATTATTGTAACGAATAAACCCAAACACAAATGGACCGATTTTAAAAATTATTTTACCATTAGAATGTTACATTATATAGGCTAAATTTTTTTAAAATCAGAAAGGGCGCAGTGCAGAAAATTTGCAGTGCTCTCATTGGTCGACAATCCTGACGATGATTATTCGTCGTACTGGTTACACACATTTACATGAAGACTTTTTAGAAATGCTGTGTGCGTGTTCACATTTGTAATAACATAAGTTACTAAATTTACTGCTACTAAGATCGGTTACCCAGAATGTTCTTTGTTTTATTTCTCTTCTTTTTCTAAAAAATTTATCAGTGCTCCAGTGTTTTTTTTTTTTACTTTTGATGAGACCTTGTTGAGTTTGTAGGCCTAGTTGAATAGATTAAGTGACTTTGTATAAACTTTTCATTATAAACTCAAACATAATTTGTTAGCGGTAAAAAATGTTTAACTAACTTGGTACATTCTATTTTTATATTCTATTTTGTATGGTAACGTATGATTGGTCAAAATTTAAAGTAAAGTAAAAATTTTAAGTACATACTTTTTTTCAATTATTAATATTAATTCCAAAAATGGTTAACTGATCTTTTATGAAAACAAAAGCTTGGCAAGCTTTGTATCATTGTGGCAAAACTTTCTTGGAAACAACAGAAGTGCGGACTACGTATAATATCAATAAAAATTCATTATATTCATTTGTACTCATAATTTTATTTGAAATTCTTTCGAAGTTTACGAATAAACAAAATGAACTGTGACATGAAGAAATGTCATTGATATGAAGTGTTTTTAAGGAAACAACAAAATTAATATGCTAATAAATTATTAGCTCAACCGGAAAAGATTTGAAAAAAAGACATTGTAGAACTCTATATCGAAAAAGAATCTTACCTGTTTCGATTTTTGAGCAAACTTAATAATTTATAGCTGATTATGTTTCTAACTAAAAGCAATTTAGGGAGAAAAATATAAAAAAATACGTTATCAAACAAAATAGAATTTCAAAATATGTATGTTAAAGTTAAAAATATATTTTGAGGGTATATTGAAAGTTTTATTCTTAGCCACGTCAAAAACTCCAATTTGGTGCATTGTGTTATTAATCAGTACACAAATTAACGATTTGCTGTTTTATATTATGTATTATTATGACAAATTCTACAATTCTACTTATAGTAAAGCAACCTAATCTGCAATTTACATAAACTTATATGTACATATATCCTTTTCTCACAAAAAAGATGGTAATGTTGTTCTGAACTTTTCGCGAAAATTTAGTTATTAGGACGATTTAAAAAGTTAAACAAATGGTTTGACTCACAAAATAAATGCTGGCGATTCGATAACCCCAAAGCGGATTGCTGTGGAACTACCCGTCTCCAACCGATTTATGCGTGCCACAGTCAACCGCCTTTTTAATGTTCCACCTACACCCTCCCAAAGTGCATAGAGTCGTCGACAAAATATACAATCAGCAGAGTAACTGTATGAAAAAAAATAAAATAATAAACATACGATGAATAGTAAACAGCTCCACATCGTAAGAGATAAACGTACAAATATATAAACCAATCACCGGTGGTGGCACCAGATGTAGCTTGCGTTAGATGCTCAAAATTGTCGTCAGACAACTCCTTTACTATCGGATCTTTGTTGTCGCTGAAGAAATTTAAAATATTTTCTCCAATGGGATTACCAATATAGAGAATTGGATTGCCACGTCTAAAGTAAATTAAAGCCGGCTCCTTTGTCGGATTGTAAATATTAACAAGATGACTTTCATGAGTTTTAACAACTACTGCATCCAAAGTAGTCTCTAATTCATTTTGGATGAGTATTAGAATGGCCTCCAACTTAACGCATTCCTCACAATTTGCTTTAGCTAATATAAAAGAAAAAAAATATAATAGTCTACAGGTGGTGTTTGTATTTCTTACTAAAGAGTACAACGACGTTAGGCTCTCGAGTCATCAAACGAATAAGATCAGAATCTTGAACCACATCCATTGCAACGGAACTGCATATCAATAGACCACAGATAGTTAAAAAAATGGTACAATTTTTCATCTTTAATGCACTTTTTCAGTGTTGTTTTCGCCACCTTTAAAAACAATGTCAATTAGAGCTGACAAAACACCGATGAAATTATCAATATCAGTGGAAACTCTCTTAAATCGATGATTCAGTTGTCAATGTCGATATTGATATTTTCTATCTTTAGCTAACCAAAGACATATCGCTGAAATTTAAGTGAATGATTTTCGTATTTTATTGTATTTTTTAATCATTATTTCTTAATAGACTTAATAAATAACGAATACTGTTGTTGGTTGTGTGACATGTGTTTTTTAAGCAAATGCATCTAAAGCTATCACAATGCTGAACCTAAGTAATATAGAAGCTGAGCCTGTGAATTAAAATTAAGGTTATTTAAACAAACGAATGCATTTAGCCCTAGAAAGATAATCACATTTTGAAGTACGTTAAAGATAATCATGTGTAAAATTGACGCATATTTTAATTAAGTAATGATATTATATATTTTTAGTTTTAAACAAATTTTGTGTTTATAGTATACTACAGATATGTACATATATAGAATGAAATAGAAACGTTTCTATGATCTAAATTCATTTATTGCACGGACCAATTTTTCGATCTCTTCTAGGGTTAATATACTTTTTAGTTTCTTGAAAACTTTATACTTAATGCAATATTTTAGACAAACATATCTGTTTAGCTATTTACATAAATTTATATATAGTACGTGTTTACGTTTACATTTCATGAAAATGATTTTTCATGAAATACTGGTCATAATGAAATCATTTCTTTAATATTTTTATATTTCATGTACATATGTACATACATTTGAACATTTTTGCTATTTATTTTTACTGATATATAAGGTCATTTCATGAAATTCTAAATGTCATATAAACAACAATTTTTCTTATTCGTGAAATAAACAATTTCATAAAATGTGTCGTATAGGCGCAATAATAGATGTGAAAGAAAACATAGTCAAAATCGATATTTTATTATTAAAATATCAAAAAATCGGTATTTTTCCAGTGCTTATGAAAAATTCGACCAAATTTCTAGAAACGGAATTTTTAGCACAGCGGAGTAGCTCGTAAGAGAGATGACTGAGTGAAGTTAGAGTGGAATTTGTAGTTGTGATCTATCCACACAGGGTAACACAATTTTAGATAAACTTATTTAACTATCTTATTAATCTAAACAAAAAAAGAATCGTTCTGATTGATCATTAATATTTTGTGGACGTCTGCAGAACCTGCTCGTTCAACAAATTTTTTTTATCGATTTATTATGTACACTGTACAACGACCTAGGGCAAAAATACATTTGAATCTGAGAGCTTATTAGCACTTTTCCCAATTTGGTAGCGATAATACACCTTTTTTATTTTCATTTAGGTAGAACAATAGAGTAGATATCTAATTTTAAGAATGTATAACGAAAAAAACATTTCGATGTTTATGAATACAAAAGTTATTAACAAACCCAACCCAACCTCTGTGTTGTTACTTTTACACCAAAAAAATTTTTTTTCGGTGTACATAATATAACTTTATTGTTAACATAGAAGATCGGACAGAAAGGTATATTATGATTTGTTAAATTCTCTTCAAATTTTGTGTAACAATTATTATGTTTCTATTTTGGGATAATTAAAATTAGGTATGAAACGTTAAGTTCATGCGTTGATGCGTCACACAAATGAAGGTTTTTTATATAGGTAGTATAAACATTTTTTTTTTAAGTCGTCTATAGTTTTAAATCATATCTATTTTTTACTTTTAAGTATATGTAAAATCAAAATTGTAAAAATTTTTGTGTTTTTTTTTTTGGCAAATTAATTTCTGTAGCGTGCGTCACGATTTCAGTTTTGCCTAAAAAGAGCAGCAGTTTCGTAGATTTTGTTGCTACAGATTGACGATTGTTATCTTTAACGGTAAATTTGATGTTGTTTAAATTTTTTTATTTTCACTTCGGTATCTTTAACGGTGAATTTGACGTCGTTTAGCTTTTAATTAAAAAAAGTGGAAATGGCGTTACCAAGATATTAAAAAATAAAGGAAATTATTGAATCGATTATTCAAAAGCACTTGAAGGACGAAGATAATTCCGATGCAACAAATTCGATGCAATGCGATGCACTGATGAAAATATTAAAGATTTTTACAATAATGATGATATATCAACAGAAACTCCCGAAAGGAAATCAACATTATTAACGCAATCTGACCTGCCAATATCAAAACGGTTCATGGTTATGACCATTCAAGAGGCGTACGAATTATTTAAAATAACGTTCCATAAAAGCAGACCAAAACATGTTGTACTGTCAAGCAAGCTTCCTCATAATATGTGTGTTTGCCAGTATCACGCTAACTTTTCATTTTTATTGGAAGCTATGCATGGTAACGTCCCACGGAAAGGGTGCAGTTGATGAATTGGAGCTATTGTAAAGCGAATGGTTAAAGCTATCTACGAATTATCCAATTCAGCTCGATTTCCTGACTACACTTGCAACAAACAAGCCCACGCCAACCCTTTATAATTCAAAAACTGATTGGCAAGTATATAAAGAGTTTCTAAATATACATTTACGATTGGACATATCATTAAAATCTTCATATGATATAGAAAGTTCCGTGATTTATTTTAATATTGCTGTAGCTGAAGCGGCGCTGATTTCAACTCCGGATTTTATTCGAAAAGAAGCTATGAAATTCACACCTGCCTCAATTCGCCAAAAAATTGAGAAAAAAAGGAAACTACGAAAAACCTAGCAAAGTACAAGATGCCCCGAAGACAAAACGAAGCTTAATCAAGCAACTAAGAACCTAAAAGAAGTTCTTTGTAAAAATACTAACAAATATTTAGAAAGTTATCTAACCCATCTGACCCCAAAATTCAGATACAAATTTCTCCCTTTGGAAGGCTACAAAAAAATTAAGACGAACCACAATGCGAAATGCCCCATTAAAAAGGCAGATGGTAGCTGGGCAAAAACAGAGTTTGAAAAGTCAACACTTCTAGCTGACTTTTTTCAAAACACATTTAAGAATGACCCACAAAACTTGCTTTTGTAATTGTTGCACCAAATATATATGTGGAAAAATTTGTAATGGGCCTCTGTCCCTTATTTTTACAAAATTTATACATCCTATTTTTTTGAAAACAATTAAAAGCTCGCAGCGATTTAAAAACACGTCAATGTCGCACGACAGTCAACTCTTGAACAAGGTGAATTCCAATCTATGATGATGATATTTGTCAAAAACAGAAACTTTTAAATGTAATTGGCTCAACCACGGAGAATCATGTTGTGTTAAAAGTTATAATTCCATGTGTATCAGATCAACAATTTGGATTATTAAAACTGATACCCATCACAGTCGCAGAGGAGTTGGGAATTAAAATTGATATATATACATACATACATATATATATATATATATATATATATATATATATCAATTTTAATTCCCAACTCCTCTGCGACTGTATATATATATATATCTTTATATATATAATTCTTCTGCACGTGTGTTGACAGTGAACTCCTCCTAAACGGCTGGACCGATTTTGACGAAATTTTATGTGTGTGTTTGAGTGGGTCCCCGGATGGTTTAGATTCGAAATCCAACCCGGTAGGTGGCGCTGTAGTCGAGTTGTATATATTACCGGCAGATGGCGCTGCATTCGGTATCTAGGTTATTTATCTATACTGCCAGTAAACGGCTGGATCGACTTGAATGAATTTTTGTGTATGCGTTTATTCATTCATTTTGTGTTCTGTGTTTTGATATTATATGTATCGCATTTACGTAAATATTGAGCGTATAATATTCAGATATAAGTTACGTACATAGGATTTCGTTAATTTTTCGACATTTCAATTTGAGTGTATTATATTCAGGCGAGTTCCCGTTTTCATTACTTTTGCGTTTTCCGATTTCAGTAAAATTTTAATCAGAATTAGTTTATTTTAGAGCAAATTTGTATAGGTTTGACGTATGATTTAAAGATAATATGATATAAAATCGCAAAACGGAAAAGTAAGTGAAAATGGGAGCATGCCTGATTAAGTGTGTTTCGTTATTTTGATATTTTAACGGTGTCTATTGATATTTCAGTGAATATTAAGTTTATTATATTTACATATAAATAACGTACATAAAATAATGCCACGTCTTCGTGGTCGAGGAGGAAATATTGCTCGATGGACTCGGAATTCACAATTACTCCAGAACAGTCGGTTAAATAGATCGGCAGAAGACAATGAAAATATAAGAAACCATGCTGCAATCACATGTACTAATGAATTTCAAGAGCAACGCAATGAGACAAAGACTGGCCCGTCAACGAGTCACCGACACATTCAGAAAACGTGAACAACAGCGTTTGCAAGTGTATCGCGCATTGACGCGTACATCACTTCTTCGTCTTTAATAAACAATGCCAACACTGCCATGCACTCAAATACAAAGGTGAATTGGCCGGTTTCTGCTGCGCATCTGGAAAAGTTGTATTGCCACCATTGAATTCGCCGCCAGAAACCATTGAAAGCACTATTGGCTCAATCAATCAAAATTTTTTTTGCGTAAAATTCGAAAATTCAATTCGTGCTTTCAAATGACATCATTTGGACCAACAAAAATCGTTCAGAATGAGGATGATCACAATTTTCAATCAACGTTTAAGATTCAGGGCCAAGTGTATCATCAAATTGGTTCTTTGTTGCCGATGCCTGGTACCGGTCCAAAATTTCTCCTAATCTACTTCATGGTTGATGAGGAGCAGCAAATAAACGCACGCTGTCAATACAACCATATCGAGCAGATGGAGGAGCGAGAAATTGTGGGTATTTTAGAACCGTTTTTACAGAATCACAATCAGTTGGTCCAGTTTTTTAATACCGTTTCAAACATACTGCAAAACGACAACTATACAATCGTCATCAAAGCAGACAAAGTACCATCCGGGCAGCACGCGGGCCGATATAATGCACCGACCTATAATGAAGTTGCAGTTGTTATGGTTGGCGACGCATTGAATACAGTCATCGCTCTTACGACGCTTTGCAATATCCATTAATATTTTGGGAAGGAGAAGATGGATATTATTTAAATATCAAAAAAAGAAATTCAGCAACAGGTAAAATCTACACATGTTATTATCTTATATTTTATTTTTATACATGATTAATTTTGTTTTGTCTTAATAATATTTTTACTTTGCAGGTGCAGAAGCCAGCAAGAAAGTGAGCGCGATGAACTTCTACGCATATCGGTTGATGATTCGTGTCAATGAAGACAATAATATTCTCCGATGCCGCCAGCTGTTTCATCAATATATCGTTGATATGTATGCGAAATTTGAAAGCGAGCGATTACGATACATCAGGTATAAACAAGCGAAACTTCGAGCTGAGGAATACATTCATTTGCGTGATGCTATTGTTGGTACCGTAGATGGAATAACTAATATCAACGACATCGGTACTTCATATATTGTTTCATCATCATATATTGGTTGCCCACGTCATATGCAGGAATATATTCAAGACCAGATTTGTTTATTACATTTACGTGTAATCCAAAATGGGATGAAATTAAAATTGCGTTATTGCCAGGTCAAACTGCAATAGATCCGCACGATATCACTGCACGTGTCTTCAGACAGATGTTAAAATCATTGATGAACTTGATTATACAATCCTCAGTATTTGGCTAAACACGTTGCTGGCTGTTTTTTGTTGATTGGCAAAAACGAGGTTTGCCACACGCGCATATTTTGATCTGGTTGGCCGACAAAATGCAGTCTGAAGAAATTGTTAAAATTATCTCAGCAGAAATTCCGGATCGGAATATCGATCAAGAATTGAATGACATTGTTACAGCTTACATGATCCATGCTCCATGCGGTGCTATAAACATGACGGCGCCGTGCATGGACAATGGAAAATGTACGAAAAGTTTTAAAAAAAATTGTATAAATGATACAATAACTCATATCGATAGTTAGTCATTGTATCGTCGTAGAGACACTGACCATGGTGGTCATTCACCTCAATTACGCATGTCAAACGGTACCACAGTTGACATTGACAATCACTGAGTGGTTCCGTATTCATCATTGCTGTGTAAAATCTACAAAGCACACATAAACATTGAGCTCTGCAGTTCGTTGAAGTCCATAAAATATATATGCAAATGTCCATAAGGGCAGAGATATGGCTGTATTTGCTGTTCAAAATGTTAACGAAAACGATGAAATAACAAGGTATCAAATGGGCCGATACATCAGCAGCAATGAAGCAGTTTGGCGTATTTTGAGTTTTCCCATACACGAAAGAGACCCTGCTGTTATAGATTTGGCCGTGCACCTTGAAAATGGACAGCGTGTTTATTTCACGGAAGAGATTGCTGTACAACGTGCATCAATTGCCCCAAAAACCACATTAACGGATTTTTTCGAACTATGCAACCAACCAGATATTCCCGGTCAATTCACAAAGACATTAACGTATACTGATGTGCCACGATATTTCACATGGAACACATAGTCAAAAAAGTGGGAACCAGGAAAGCGAAGTGTTCCGGTTGAAGAATACAACGGCATACTTATGGGAAATACATTAGGCCGATTATACGCAGTCCATCCAAAACAACGCGAATGTTTCTTCTTGCGTTTATTGTTGGTTAATGTTTCTGGACTGACGTCCTTCCAATACTTGCTAACACTCAATGGCATTTTGTACAACACATATCATGATGCATGTCGCGAATTAAATTTGCTGAAAGATGACAACCATTGGGATATTACACTTTCAGATGCAGCATTGAGTTCCTGTCCTCATCAAATTCGCCAATTATTCGCCATATTATTGACGACATTCTGCATTGCAATCGGATCGCTGATCAAGATCCAAACATTGATTTTTCGCCGAAAATATATATCGAGGCGCTAATAAAAATTGAAGATATTTGCATTCTGATTTCGAATATACCACTCATTCATTTTGGTATGCCCTCACCTAACCGCCCAGCAAAATAAATCATTAACAGCGAGATTCAGCGCGAACAACAGTTCGATACGGTTTCTTTAACTACTTTCGTTGAAAATAATGAGCAACTACTCACTGATGATCAAAAGAATGTATACGATCAAATTAATTTGTCAATTGCAGGTGGCACTGGAAAAACGTTTCTCATCTCACTAACACTTGCGCGCATTCGATCACAAAATCATATTGCGTTAGCAATTGCTTCATCAGGTATTGCAGCCACTTTGCTTGATAGCGGACAGACTGCAAGATCTAAATAATAACACCAGGCTTTTCGGTGGTGCTTTATTGCTGCTGTCCGGTGATTTTAGACAGACATTGCCGGTCATTCCACCCGCTACATATGCGGGTGAAATTAACGCGTGTATAAAACAATCATATCTATGGCGAAATGTCAGAAAATTACATCTGAACACAAATATACGTGTTTAACTGCAAAACGATCCAGTAGCAAAACAAAATGCTTCGAAGCATTGTTAATGCCCCTTGATATATAACCAATTATGCCATTCACCAAAACTTGAACATACCTTTTGTCAGGGATGAAATAGTCCAAGTCTCTAAAAAATACTTAGAAAGACTACATTACCACAAAAATGAACTGGGTAAAAATCTTCTGGTTAGTACTGGAACTGTGAGACGGTTGAAAAGATTCCACATCCTTGATTTACTATCCAGATTTTAAAAACTAAATATAATTTGTATATATGTACATATAGAAATATAATTATGTTATAAGTATAATATTAAGCGTATAATAGATGATCTCATTGGAGTTCATCTATTCCTGTATTTTTTTTAATTGTTATACAATTAGCTTATTGACCTAAGGACAGATTGCCAATAAAAATTTGAAAAAAAAAACCTATCACATTGCTTCGGAATTTAAATGCACCTAAGCTATGCAACGGTACAAGATTAGTCATAAAAAAAAATTGAAGCTACAATTTTCAACGGCAAATTTGAAGGTGAAGTTGTTCTCCTGCCATGAATCCCAATGATCCCTTCAGACTCATCCATTCCATTCAGACGTCTGCACTTTCCAATTCGCTTGGCAGTTGCCATGACTATTACTAAGTCACAAGGTCAAACAATGTCGATTTGTGGGATGGATCTAGAAAATCTGGTCTTTTCACATGGCCAGTTAGATGTGGCGTGTTCTCGCGTTGGAAAACCGTCAAGTTTATTCATTTATACTCCTCAGGAATTGACTAAAAATATTGTTCATCAACTCGCATTAAGATAAAATTAAACAACATTATTGATTATAACGAATTGTTTTTAGAAAAATTGATGTTATTTCAAAATAAAGAATAACAAAATTATTATATTCAGGCATGCTCCCATTTTTATTTACTTTTGCGTTTTGCGATTTCATATCAAATTATATTTGAATCATACGTCAAACCTATACAAATTTGCATTGAAATTGACAGCAGAAACAAAGAAAGATATATATATATATATTTTTATCTTTTCTTTTTTATAAAAATACTTAAATGGCCTTCAACTGTGTTTCGGTCATGGCGGCACTAAGTAAGGCGCACCCGCTGCGGCGTCAGTTGTTTTGAATGCCAAATACGGAAAGATCTCTCAATACCTAATCATTCCAATGCGTGCCCGATTGTTGTCTATTACGTCGTGCACTAATCAATTTTGGGCTCCTATGTACAGTGTATACCATACGAGCTTCAGTTTGTTTGTCCATTCAAATGAGGTGACTAGCCCAGTGCAGTCGCTGGACTATGTTGAACTCATCGAATAGTTCATACAGCTCTTGGTTCATACGGGATAAAACTCATCGCCAACTCGAATACCGGTTGGGTTTTCAGATTCAAAGAGTGCTTCAAAAAGCAATAAATTTTTTGATGTTTATAGCAAACATTTAAATTCACAAAATATAAATTCAAACGAACGCATAGTGGTTCCGCTTATATGGAGACGCGGGCAAAAATACTTCTAATGCTAGTAGAGTGATGACATTTTCAACAATGCTCTTCAAAACCGCCACGACGGGTTCTTTCCACCATTTGTTGAGATACATTATCGTTGCATTTTAATATAATTGATTGCTTTACATTCAGCCAATCATATTTGTATTGGAGAACTGAAAATTTTTTTTCTTTTTTTTGTCAACTCAGGTAAGTAGCCGTTATTTTCAATTTCATGCTGTACAGTATCGATCACATCTTTCAATTTCTTTGCGTTGGTACCCTTTTTTGTGCACCATAAATCGAAATTAAGTAGGCGTGAAAATTCAAATCGAAAATTAAAAACGAAAAACGCAAAAATAATTAGAGTTATTTAATATAATATTAATTAAATGACAAGTGAAAACTGTACACATACACGAAAGACGAAAACAAAGCACAATAAAACGACGACACAGAGGCTTCACTGGGCAAATTTGACCTTGAAAAAATAAGTTGATTATCGATTGCAAGCACATCTGCAAATATCCGTAGCAAACATTAACACTTTTATTACCTTAAGACTAATAATGTAAAATAAACGTAAGAAGGATTATTGGGGGAACACAACTAAAATTTGAGATAAACAAATTAAAGACGCACAAAAAATGTACAAACAAATAGGTTACATAATATATTAATTTCAATTCAAATACAAAGCAAGTTAGATTTAATTAATTTCAGAAGATAAAATAAATACCTTTTACTTCAAATTCCCTTGAAAATAATTTAAATTTGTAAGCTTGAGCAATTGCCACAACGATTTGAAGTACGCTTTGGCTTTGAAATTGTTCACCAGCGCCCAGCTGCGCTTTGCAACTGAACACGTGTTCATCCTTTTAATTCTATTTTTAGGAAGTCTAGCAAAAACTGGTTTGCAAAAAAAAAGATTGGACATGTTAGAGACAAATTGTGTACAATTTGTCTAAATATTTTTTTTATCGTTCTGTTTGAATTTTGGCCTATGGACGGAACCACTGTGGAACGGACGCAAATATTTTTTTTTTTTTATAACTCCATTTTATTAAATACAATCTGTTCTTCGAGAAACATTCAGTAATACTTATATAAAATTAATTTAAAGAGGCATGCGTAAGTTAGCCCAATGACTAAATCTTACATAAAACAAAAATAAAAATAAATTTTGTGTTGACAACGGCGAATATTGGCAGTTCGGAGGGTTAAATCTTCGGGGTGATACTTTCTTAGTTTTCTCGTGTAAGTGAAGTTGCTAACTAGTTGTGCTGCTAGTGGGTTTGGATGTGCGAATAGTCGGACTCGGTAGTTTCTGCTGATTTCAAATATTTCTTCAAGGACCGTTGGTACTCTTAAGTAATGGTGGATTATAGCATTGTTTATATACCATGGAGCATTTATGCAAAGGCGGAGAAGTTTGGACTGAAATCGTTGAAGGATTTCCAGATTGGTCCTGGATGCAGAGCCATAAATTTAAATTCCCTGAATTCAGCAGGCCAGGATGCCACACATGTGATACATCTAGAAAAGCAGCTGTGCACTATTCTTTTCGTTCCAGGGTAGTTATAGCATATAGATTCTATTAACTTGTTCAATGGTTGAGTGATACTTGCGGAATCCAAACTGATGCGAAGGTATGAGTGGCTTCCTCTCAATGATTGGCCTAAGCCTTGTAAGCAAAAGTCTTTCAAATACTTTAGACATGACTGGTAGACTTATCGGCGTGTACGAAGATACCGATTCTAAAGGTTGAAAAAACTTTAACCACAAAGTATCTATCCTCCAAGTATGACTATAAAATTGTGTACGCGTGGTGAGGGAGAGACCGTTTCAGTTTATAGAGCAGGCCAGGATGCCACACCTTATCAAAGACTTGTGATACATCTAGAAAAGCAGCTGTGCAGTATTCTTTTCGTTCCAGGGTAGTTCTCGCATATAGACTCTATTAACTAGTTCAATTGTTGAGTTTGCCTGGTTTTGGTATAAGAATAATCTGCGCTATTTTCCACTGGCCTGGAAAGTGCTCGCACCGCAAAATAGAGTTAAATAACTGCTTTATAAATCTATATCCACATTCTGGAAGTTCCTTAATGACTTTCCCAGTGATCAAATAGCCTGGAGCCTTATTACTTTTTATATTATAAATTGTTGCTCTTATTTCTCCCTTTTTAAATCCCTTGATCGGGATATCCATTTGAAAACGAGAGTCTATGTACTCCTGGATATATTCGTCCGATTCTCGGTTTGTGGTGAGAAACGGTTTAAATACGGAGGACAGATGCTGAGCAAAGGTTTCTGCTTTATTCTGGTCATTCCTTGCCCAATCTCCAGTTCTCTTTTTAATTGGGGGCACATAAGCAATAGGTTGACCAAAGTTTTTTACGGCTTTCCAGAGTGAGTAATCAGTAGCTTTAGAATTGCTTTTAACCTTTTCGCGGCTTGATTGAAGCGTCTCTAGTCGTTGGGAGTTCGTGTGAACTGCCATATTTTTCTCAACTTTCGTTTTTCCCTAAGTAGTAACGATATATTTTTATCTATATTTAAATTTTTATTTAAATAAGGTTCTGTCGGAGTAGATTGCCAATCTGCTTGCTGAATTGCTTTGGTAAAATTCTCTAGCGCAAACTCGATTTCCGTTGCAGATTTTAGAGGTAAATTCGTGTCTAATGTTTCATTTACAATGCACCTAAAATGCTCCCAGTTAGTCCTTTTATTATAGAGCTTTGCAGCATGAATGATTTGCTCTGCTTCAATATTAATTGTAGCGATAATAGGCGTAAGATCTGATGACAGGTCTAAGCAAGACTCTTCAGCAATGTGGTGTTTTGGTATTGCTTTAATTAAAAAAAAAAACAATAACATCAGGTATTTTATTTATATCGCTACGCCAATAAATTGGTTCACCTGTAGATACGTGTGAACCAACTTATTGGCCTAGCGATATAAATAAAATACCGGATGTTATTGATTTCTTTTTAATTAAAGCAATAATTTTATTGCTTGCAAATGGCTCGTTCGATACTCTTCAAGAACAGAATATTTTATATTTTTGTTGACTATAATCGCGGTTCCTCCACGGGCAGTACCAGCAGGATGATTTGTAGGATAGACTGAATACTTGGGGATACGAAAAACGTTTTTGTTTGTGCAATGAGTTTCTGAGATCAACATTATGTCAATATCGTTGTCTGCCAAGAACGTTGTTAGTTCTTGTATGTGTTGGGCAAGCCCATTTGCATTCCAGCATGCGATTTTTATCATTTTCACAGATTTGCAATGACTGATGTTAACAAATTAAGCACCGTGCCCATTTGTTCCATTAGTGTTTTCATCATTTGTTTGAGTTTATTTATGCCATTGTTAGGCCCTGTACCGATGGTACAAGAGCCTATTGGTTTTGTGCAAATGTATGTAACAGGTATAATGGTCGGAGACCCCCAAAGTTACCCCCATATATAGTCAGGAGTGAAAGAGGAGTCGATATAGCCATGTCCATCTGTCCGTCCGGCTGTCCGTCCTTCCGTCTGTATGAACAAAAGCATCTCGGAAACGGTAATAGATAGAGACTTCGTGTTTTTTGCATTCGATTATATTTTCGTGCGACATACAGTTTCTGTACATACATACATACACATACATACATGATAAAGTACAGTAAACAGTGAGACCGAAAAATAAGTGGACAATAATATCGAGTTGCACAGAACATATAAAAAAAAAAAATAATAATAATAATTAACTGAGTTAAATAAAGCGACAAAACAGTAAACTAAAAATAATTTAAGTTATCTGGACGTTCGTACAAATATACATACATACATACATACATAAAAATACATATATATTTACATATAACATTTTACGGCAACACATAAATAAAATATTTATATTAATTTTTTGGTGTCACTGTACTGACACCAAAAAATTAATATAAATATTTTATTTATAATACAAATATAACCACATTATACAGTTAGTCGAAAAAATAATTGCACATTCGATTAGTATTCGTTTTATTAAATATCGCTTCGCCTGCGGATAGTATAAACCTAGCAGTGATAAATTATTTGTTAGCATTAATACTTCAAGAGAATTACTATTCTTTCGTTTTGTTTTCGCAAGTAATTTCTCTAATTTCGTTCTTACAAACCGCTAGCAAATAAATCTTACGCAGTTATCGTGGAAAAAAATTTATTTATTTATCGTTCGAAGGCTTTTCATTACGAAAAGCATATTAATCAATTCAATTTAATTTCTTCGGTAATAGGAGTTAAAAAAAAATAAAAAAAATTTTAACTTCTCTATTCTATCATTGCCCATACGGTTGAGTCTACACGCATAAATTGTTGGTTAACAATATTTACTATCTAAAAAAAAAAAAAAATCAATAATGGAAAGCGTCACTTGCGAAATACTTCGTAAAAAATTAAAACCAATTGTTGCCAGTATACAAAGGATAAAAACATCCATCGATGAAAAAACAACAAACCAAATTGAGTTGGAATGTCGTCTTAAATTATTAGAAAAATATATAACAGAAGCAATGACCATCCAAACTAAGATTGAAGGCAAAGATGAAGAAGATGATTTTCGAGCAGAATTAGAAGAACTATATGTGTTAACCGAAGCTCAACTTAGATCGATGATGTATACACGTACTCGTGCAAGTGTTGGAGATTGTTTACTTCTAATGCCATCACACTCTCGTCTTCCGAAAATGTCACTTCCAAAATTTAGTGGAAAACATTCTGAATTTAAAAATTTTATAAGCTTATTTACACAA
>JAWNNP010002160.1:2500-92429 GCA_035044805.1 Leucophenga maculata | reverse complement strand
CATTTCTTTCCTAGGCGGAGCAACTGATATCTATCCTTGGATGAATAAATATATTGAAGGGGGATAAATGTCAAAGAAATGATTTGTTAGGATTGCTACGTGATGTCTGGCCGGTCGAATCCACCCTGAAAGGAACCGCTGAACAATTAGCCATACCCAGACGTGCACGTTCGGTGTAGGCCGAGGCTTTATCCATAACAACATATAAATTTTGTGTCGAGAAACTCAATTAAAGGAAGTGTACCATCAGATGCGAAATTCACATTAAAATACCCCACTTAAAATCATAGGAATTTTATCGTAATCCTTCTTGAGAATTCGCGATAATTCAGGAGTGTACTTGACTAAATTTTCATGTATGAATTCAATGATTGTATTGTAATTTGTTATAATAACATTCGGCTTTGACAAGAGCATTTTTCTCCCACTTTCGAAACTCGGACTGAGTATGATTCCAGGTGTTGTGTATTAGGGTCTATTTGTGTAGTAACAACACGGGATCTGCCATTTAAATTATGATAAATTGCTACCTGCCCTCGTACTTGGCCTTTTATAATAAACAACATTATCAAAATTTGGAATTTCTACGATGTCATCATTATTCATCCACGTCTGAGAAAGAACAAGATAATAAGACGACGATGCTATTCTGTCTACTTGTAGATATTTAAAAAAATCAAAGAATAAATTTTCAATCGTTTCAAGGCGATTTAGATTCAGCCTTTGATATTTGGCTCGCACTTCAATTATTGATGCTGATGCTTTTCGACCATGATAAAATATATTTTGCTGCCTCATTTTCGCATCAGTGGTTTGTACTAAAGGTCTGCATGTATAGCAAAAAAAAGACGTTCGAATGAACAATGCTCAAAATGCATTGAGTTAAACAAAATGCGAAGCCGAAAAAGTTTGAGTGAGTGTGTGCGCTCGGTCGCACAACGTTGAAACGAAGAAAAAAGAATTGAATGAGTGGGAATTAGACGTAGTTTTCGAGTATATTTGAATATCTAAATTTTTTTATCTTCTGTGCATAGGAAAACGTTCAAATCGTATACAAACACGAAAATCATGCAACAATAATGCATTGTAGTAGACATATATGTATGTATATACGCAAACACACTTGCAGAATCGTCGGCTTGTTTTTTTTCCGTACGTTTTCTTGTACGAAATGGGCATACATAACTTGAGTAATTCGAGTCGGCTATGTCAAAATTTGTGGAAATGTATATTTTATGGAAATAAAGAGAATTAATTAGATACACTGCCAGTTTGAAGTCATGATATCAAGTTTTTTCTATAAAATAGTCCATAGTGTAATAATACATAGTGACACCACTTCAGCCGTGCGCTCTCAAAAAAAAAAGCTACAGTTCAGAAAGAATAGCTACACTCAGTATGCAAGTGAACATCTCTCTCTTCTGCTCCCAGCTATATTCATTGTGAGAGTGGCGCTACCTTCTATAATTGTACCATGAAGTAGTCAATGAAAATTCGTTTCGCACAAATCCTCATTCTCACTCATCTAAGCAGGGTATACTTAATATGGTAGGAGCGCGTTCTCTTTTCCAGTCACATAAATTTTAGTTCGCTTGCGATAGTCAAACAGATAGGTCGTCTCTACGCTTGAGTGTTTTTTTTTTATACTAATACATACATGGTGTTTTTTTTTCAACATGAGTTTTATGCACTGTACCATTTGTAATTTTTAAAATAAAAACACAACGCATTGTTTTTTTATAATTATAATAAAATTTTTATTAATTTGCTGTTGCCCATTATTTTTTTTCTGTTTCAAATTATTTAATCTTATATTTAAATGTTTAATTCTAAAATGTATTCTCATCTTATAAAATTCTTTCAGTTCAAAATATATTCGCACACACCAATGTATTTGCATGTGTATTAATATTAAAAAACAATCAAGCGTGGAGACAATCTATCTGTTTGATTATTGCAAGCGAACTTAAATTTAGGTAACTGCAAAGAAGAAGAAAAGCAGCTCGCTCTACTCTATTAAGTATACCCTGTCTAAGCGAATCCCGAATGTTGTCAGACTCAACACGCACTCATATTGATACAAACTCGTTTCATTGTGTGCCTCGCTTTCACTCAATTCAACTCGCACACATTTAATTGGAGAGTGAAGCCACGTAGATCTCTTGTTTGTACTACTACAAAACCGCACTGCGTGGCTCTGGCATATTATTGTATTATGCAGATATGCTTAATGCTCTGCTGCAGAGGATATTATGTTTCCATTGTTGTTGAGGTAAGACAAGCATTCGATTCGTTACCTTCGTTAAGCTTCGTAAATTTATGAATAACGACCAAAGACCGAACAAAGGAACGCATTGAAATAAGCATAGAAAGCAACTCGAATTATATCGTTTTCGTATGTTATGCACTCCCACTCTATCGCATTTACATTTTAAAATGAGAGCAGTTGTATCACTCATATGTAGCATGCTCTTTAAATAAACAAAATTCCTTAAACTATGTATATTTTTTGTAAATTTTTTCTTTTATAACCGCATCAACTCTTTCGACTGCACCGAACTGAACCAAGAAATCGAATAAACTCCAAATAAAAAATTTCTTTTTAAATTGGCAACTACTTTTGTCCTAAAATAATAATGTAGTATATTTTCAAATAGTCATGTTGGTTTCTAATTTTCTGAATACGTTTCGTTGTTCGGTATGACTTAAATTGTCAATGATTATAGCAAATGATTTTGTTTTGTCAAACATCCACGCAACGCAACTATAAATCGAAACTTGCCAGTAGAAGAAAAAAGAGCTTTGAACTTAATTTTGGCAGATCAGCATAAGGGTAGTTTCCGGGTTTATATTATTGTCAATGGTTTCAATATAACTTTGTTGGGCTAGCTTAACAAAGAAATGTCGTTTGAAAAGTGTCAAACCCGCTTCTAATAACAAAGCAACATTCATTTTAGTCAGAGCTCGCAAAATATGCTCAGGCAAATTTTGTTCACTCAAGAGACCATAAATAAAAAATTAAATGGGACGCTCACGGTCTCAACAGCCACCGCTTATTTCGTTTCGCTCTCGGGTTGAGCGAAACACACGAATCGGTCTTTTGCTGACCGCTCAAAACGAACAGAATCGTTCGTCGCTCAGCTACTGACAGTCGGTAACTGACCCAAACGAGCAAACCGTCTGCGAAAAAAGTATTTTTTTGTTGTTTTTGCGTTTGCCTTATGCTGTTGCTTTAGATATTTCATCACAGGCAACGCATGGTAGAGGAATGAAGAGAGGGATAGGCATAATCTCATGCGTACTTGCTGTTTACTTATCCACTCACGCAATACACATACATGCGCAAAAGACCGTTTGTCGATTTTTTAGGAAGCAAAGGGTCTTGAGTGAACACATGAGCATAGACAGCGAGCCAAACAGCTCGTTGGTTGAGCGAAGAGCAAGCCGAGCAAAAACAATGTTTGAGTGTTTTTTCAAGACATAATATCACTTTGCATGTCAACATTCTCATAATAACAACTCAAATAAGTTGTCAATAACAGTTCGCTTTTAACAGTCTTACTGGTCGGTCGCGAATTCAGCAACAGCTAACAAATCATACTTAACACTATTACAAAAAACAAAAAAGTGCAGTAAATAACAAAAACAAAACACATTAGTTTCTATTAATAGAATTTTAATATCGGTCTACGCAAACCTCAACAAGCTATCTTACGCACTATGTGGGAGCGGGAGCCACCCGACCTACACAGCAAGGCAAATGTACAACAATTCACATTAGACAAAAACAAAGTCTTAAATAATCTCACACAAGGCCCGAAATACTTAATAATGAAAAAAACGCACAAAAATAAAACATTCGCTCACACATCACCGTTCCTAGTAAAAAAGTCATCGAAGCCGCTGACGGAGGAAAAGTGGAGGAATGTAAAGCTTTATTAAACGGTACATACCAAAATAAAAACAAAAAATTGGTACAAGCCATTCGTCTAAGGCGAACAACTTCTCTTGATACCCAGACAATCATCGACATATCAGAACATAACACCCGCAACTACACCAATGGTATTATTTACTGAAAAAATCTTTATGAAGTGCCAGAAGAAGAAATCTTACGCGAATTAAAGTTACAAAAAGGTATCGAAGTTAAAAAAATTCTCAAAAAAAAACCGAAACACACTTATAGAAACTAAACTGATAACACTTACGTTCGCTGCTCTAGAGCTGCCTTCAAACATAAAAATTGGTTACCAAATCGTAAACATTCGCCCCTACATCCCACCATGAGAGAAGCAGAAAAAAACTACGACAGCCTACACAAAGACCTAAATACTACATATGCATCAACAGCTAAAAGTTTCAATCAAGCCCAACATACAACTTAAATCACAAAATATACCTAACTCTACAAATACGCATACTCAACCAGACAAACCTCACAATATCAAAAACCAACCGCAATAAAAGCAGCTGTCCACAACTAAAACACTGCAAACCAATATCAACGAAGGATTTACACCAAGTACATCTATTAATTTAAGCTCACAAAAACTTAGCGATACTAAACTAAGAAGTTTTCCGAAAAATAGCACTTAACTAAAAAGAAAAAAGCTACTAACATAAACACTAATAACTCTATCCTATATTACGAATCAAACGAAATGCTTGTAGAAGATGCTACTTAGCAACACTCCACACTCCCCCTTAAACCTACTTAACATACCCATACCATAATTCATAAAATGTCTCTAAAAAATCTACAATGGAACATAAACGGATATAGAAACAATTACAATCAGTTGCAAGTCCTAATAAAACAAAAAAATCTAAAATCCTCCAAGAGACCCACATACTTGACCACCCCAATCAACTTCACAGCATACCACTCCAATTCTTCAAATAATTCCTACGGAGGCACTTCCCTGTTAGTGCAAAACTCCATCCAGCAACAATCATTCTCTCTCCAAAACGAATTCGACTCAGTAGCCACTCTCACAAAAAAACAACTCTAGTGCAATACTACTTTAAAATATATTAACCAATCACCATTCTCTATTCTTAATGATGGTTCCCCAACTCATTTCACAACTCACCAAACCTTCACTCATATTAATATATTCTTCGCCTTACCCGAACATGGAAACAGACACTGATCTAGCAGGTAGCAACCTCTATCCCATCCACACAAATCCTTTCAACCAATACAATACCAATAACACAAACAATAAACCCAAGTTCTTAATAAATAAAGCAAACTGGCCTCTATTTCACGACCTTGCAATAAAATACAATGCGGAAAGACCACAAAGCCGCAACATAAATCAGGAAACAGCAAACATTATAAAGATCATCCTACAAAGCGCTTTGGAGGGACCCTGCAGCATCTTAAAAACATAAAAAAAGAGGAATGGAAAAATCTTTATCGAAACACAAATAGTATCAATATTGTTGAAATTCGTATAGGTTCGAATGCATTGCAATGCGATCAATACATATAAACAACATGTATGAGTTGTAACTTAGCAAGTAACTTTGAACTATGACATGTATGAGTTAGTCTTAAATAAACAACGCGATGACAAAGCACGAGTTCGCGCATTAGTAATTAAATATATATATGTAAAATATATTTTTCCGTGTCTACAATTATTTCGGACGCAGCTGTGATTTTTCCCTACGCAGATTCCTACGATCATATTCTCCACAATCAACAGGTTATGGGCCCAGGATCACGGTAACTCATAACGGCATCAGAAAGTGTTTATTTAATCGACAGCCACGATGACTGGAATGTATCAGATCGACAAGCTCGAAGAAACGAATTATGATTCGTGGAGCATTCAGATGCGCAGCGTATTAGTTATCGCTGAATTATGGAGAGTGGCGTCTGGTCAGCTTAAGGCAGAAGCGGCCAAACCGGAGGACAAATGGAACGTCCAGGATGACAAGGCACTGGCCATGATCACGTTGAGCGTCAAGCCGTCTCAACTGAATCATTTAAAGCATTGCAAGAGTGCAGCAGATGCTTGGAATAAACTAAAGGAAGTGTATCAACCTAGTGGGCCGGTACGTAAAGTGTATTTGTATAAAAAGTTGCTAGGAATGCGAATGGCGGATGGAGATGTGGTTTCCAGCTATTTAAACGCATTTAGTGCTGCATTGGATAAGCTAACCGAGGTCGGCATTGAGTTACAGGAGGAACTCGTCGTCATTATACTGCTATCAAGCCTATCAAGCCAATTTGAAAATTTCGTTATTGCCATGGAAACAAGGGACAGTTTACCGACGCTTGATCTACTCAAAATTAAGTTGTTGGAAGAGGGTGAGCGGAGAGGCAGTGTGCAGAACACAAGCAGTGACGAGCAGCAAGCATTTCTTGTGAAATCGCAATATGCAAAAGCGAACAAGAAAAAGCAACAAATAAAAAACGTACAATGTTACAATTGCGGAAAGCATGGGCATTATAAAAGCGAATGTAATGCAAAAGAAAAGAAAAAATCGCAACAACAACAAGATAAGACTTATGCAGTATTGGCGTCAGCAGACTCAACTGTATTCGGACGTGCCAGATGGTGTCTAGATAGCGGTGCTACGTCGCATATGTGTTGTGAGCGAGGCAAGTTCACAAAGTTCCAGAAACGAACTGAAACTGTGTTGTTAGCTGGCGACAAGAGTATTCGTGCTGAAGGAATTGGTAGTGTGAACCTTGATACTAAGACAAGCAACATAACACTCGAACATGTATTATATGTGCCTGAGTTGCGAGGAAATTTTTTTTCGGTCAGCAAAGCAGTTGAAAGAGTTCATTTTAACGACAAAGGCGCTGTGGTTAGAATGAAAGAAAAAGAATTGTTGCGAGTGTACAAATCAAACAAGTTGTATATGTTTGATGAAGAACAAAACGTTTGTTGCAAAGCCGCGCAGGCAAGCGCAGATTTATGGCATATGAGGTATGGCCATTTAAATTACGCCAGTATGACTGATCTAGTGAAAAAGTCATTAGTAATTGGAATCGAAAATGTGAATTTTAGTGAGCGCAATTTTTGCAAGACGTGCATGAAGTGTAAAATTCACACTCAGCCGTTCCCGAAGGCATCGGAGAACAGATCGAAGCAATTGCTGGATCTCATTCATACAGATGTATGTGGACCAATGGAGAGGCAATCGCTTGGTGGCTCTAAGTACTTTGTCACATTCATAGATGACAAGTCAAGGCGTATATTCGTTGATTTTCTAAAAACAAAAGATCAAGTGTTTGAGAAATTCGTGGCGTTTAAAAATTTAGTTGAACGTCAGATTAAAAAAATACGAAGTGACAACGGGCGCGAATTCGTCAACAAGGCATTTGATGAATATCTACAAAAGAATGGTATAGCGCGTCAACTTACAGTTCCGTATAGCCCACAGCAGAATGGAGTGGCAGAAAGAGCAAACCGCACTTTGGTCGAAATGGCGCGCAGTTTGTTGGTGCATTCCGGTATGA
Source organism: Leucophenga maculata (assembly GCA_035044805.1). Classification (NCBI taxonomy): domain Eukaryota; kingdom Metazoa; phylum Arthropoda; class Insecta; order Diptera; family Drosophilidae; genus Leucophenga; species Leucophenga maculata. Next base: position 84,946 of record JAWNNP010002160.1, on the reverse strand, counting down.
GCGAATCGTTATGGGCAGAGGCAGTGCAGACAGCGTGCTACTTACGGAACAGATCCCCCACTACGGCGTTAAAAGGAGAGACGCCATATGAATCGTGGTACGGCAGAAAGCCGAAAGTGAATCACTTCAGAGTATTTGGTGCAGTGGCCGTGGGTCTAGACAAGACTCGTCGTAAGAAATTTTAAGTAAAAGGTAAAGAGTATCGCATGATTGGTTATTCGAAGGTATCGGAAGCCTATCGCCTTTATGATGCAGAAAATCGTCAGGTTGTTGAGAAACGAGATGTTGTTTTTGATGAACAATTCAACAAGACGTGCGACGTACCAGATTCCAGTACAGAGTCGGCAGTAGAAGCGTGCAGCGATACGATCACATTTAATTTAGAGGAGAAATGTGATACACATCAACCAGCAGAGGTAGATGGCAGCGACTACAGTGATGAGCAACTAGAGAGCAGCGAAGGCGATGAAGATAGTGAGAACTATGCCAGCCCAGAGGAACAGCGTGCAGTAATTGGTCCAGGGAGGCCAAAGATCGTCCGGTTAGGCAAGCCGGGTCGTCCAAGAAAAAAGTTCAATGTCCTAAATGCAATAGGCGTTGATGACACTAAGATTCCACAAGACTACACAGAGGCCGTAAGCAGTGATAATGCACATTTTTGGCAGTCAGCCATGGATAAAGAATATGCAGCTTTGGTGGCAAATGGTACGTGGGAACTAGCAGATCTTCCAGCGGGACAGAAAGCGATCGGGTGTAAATGGGTATACACCATTAAAAGAAATGCAGACGGCAGCATCGAACGCTACAAGGCTCGTCTAGTCGCAAAAGGATGTTCACAAAAATACGGTGTGAACTACAACGAAACTTTTTCGCCTGTTTGCCGATACGAGACAATACGATTGGTTTTGGCTCTATCAGCTGAGTTAAAACTATTTGTGCATCAAATGGATGTATGCACCGCCTACTTAAACAGTGAGCTGAGCGACGTGGTTTATATGCAGCAGCCCAAGGGTTACCACACCGAGAGCGGTTCTCAGCAGGTCTTGAGGCTACAGAAGGCGATATACGGTTTAAAGCAAGCAGGAAGGGAGTGGAACTCCAAGCTAGACGCAGCGCTTCGCGACATTGGGTTCATACAGTGTGACAATGAACCATGCTTGTATAAACAAGACATTAAAGGTAATTTATGTCTAATTCTTGTTTATGTTGATGATCTGCTTATAGCGTGCCAGTCGGAGACGATTCTGAAGACTATAAAATCAACCATCGCCAGCAAGTTTGAATGCGTTGACAAGGGGAATCTCAGAATGTTCCTGGGCATGCAGATAGAGCAGCAAAGCGATAGGGCAGAGGTAACTGTGAGTCAATCGCTTTACATCAGAGACATGTTACAACGACACGGCATCGAGCAATGCAGACCAGCGTCAACACCATTGGATGCAGGTTTCCAAGTGGTATGTGACAGTGAGACTTGTCCCAGAGAAGATGTAAAGAAGTATCAGTCAGTCATCGGCGAGTTAATGTGGTTGGCATTAACGGCAAGGCCAGATATTTACCATTCGGTGGTGAAATTGGCTCAACGTAATAACGATCCGCACAAAGAGCATATGGCCGGGGTTAAGCATGTGATGCGGTACCTGGCATCGACGATTGATGTAAGGCTACATTATCGTGAGTGTGGACAGGCGCTAGAAGGGTTCGTCGACGCAAACTGGGGTGGCGACAAAACGAACCGGCGATCCTACACAGGTTACGTTTTCTTTTTGGCGGGCGGCCCAATATCCTGGAAATCCGAGAAGCAGGATTGTGTTGCACTGAGCAGCACAGAGGCAGAGTATTTAGCTTTGTCTTCAGCAACTAAAGAAGCGCTTCATTTAAGGCGCCTAATGATTGAGATTGGTTGCGGCAGCACTGATACACCGACGACACTTTTCGGCGATAATATCAGCGCACAGAATTTGGCAAAGAATCCCGTGTACCATGCTAGGTCGAAGCATATAGACATCAGGCATCACTTCGTCCGAGAGGTCATCCAGAGCGGCGATATAGTACTTAAGTATGTTTCCACAAATAGCATGATAGCAGATGTATTTACAAAGAATTTGTCAAAGGGAAAACATTGTCAATTTGTTAACATGTTAAATTTAAAATAATGTCAATGTATTTCAAAGTTAATAATGTAGATTCGCATTGAGGAAGGGTGTTGAAATTCGTATAGGTTCGAATGCATTGCAATGCGATCAATACATATAAACAACATGTATGAGTTGTAACTTAGCAAGTAACTTTGAACTATGACATGTATGAGTTAGTCTTAAATAAACAACGCGATGACAAAGCACGAGTTCGCGCATTAGTAATTAAATATATATATGTAAAATATATTTTTCCGTGTCTACAATTATTTCGGACGCAGCTGTGATTTTTCCCTACGCAGATTCCTACGATCATATTCTCCACAATCAACAGGTTATGGGCCCAGGATCACGGTAACTCATAACGGCATCAGAAAGTGTTTATTTAATCGACAGCCACGATGACTGGAATGTATCAGATCGACAAGCTCGAAGAAACGAATTATGATTCGTGGAGCATTCAGATGCGCAGCGTATTAGTTATCGCTGAATTATGGAGAGTGGCGTCTGGTCAGCTTAAGGCAGAAGCGGCCAAACCGGAGGACAAATGGAACGTCCAGGATGACAAGGCACTGGCCATGATCACGTTGAGCGTCAAGCCGTCTCAACTGAATCATTTAAAGCATTGCAAGAGTGCAGCAGATGCTTGGAATAAACTAAAGGAAGTGTATCAACCTAGTGGGCCGGTACGTAAAGTGTATTTGTATAAAAAGTTGCTAGGAATGCGAATGGCGGATGGAGATGTGGTTTCCAGCTATTTAAACGCATTTAGTGCTGCATTGGATAAGCTAACCGAGGTCGGCATTGAGTTACAGGAGGAACTCGTCGTCATTATACTGCTATCAAGCCTATCAAGCCAATTTGAAAATTTCGTTATTGCCATGGAAACAAGGGACAGTTTACCGACGCTTGATCTACTCAAAATTAAGTTGTTGGAAGAGGGTGAGCGGAGAGGCAGTGTGCAGAACACAAGCAGTGACGAGCAGCAAGCATTTCTTGTGAAATCGCAATATGCAAAAGCGAACAAGAAAAAGCAACAAATAAAAAACGTACAATGTTACAATTGCGGAAAGCATGGGCATTATAAAAGCGAATGTAATGCAAAAGAAAAGAAAAAATCGCAACAACAACAAGATAAGACTTATGCAGTATTGGCGTCAGCAGACTCAACTGTATTCGGACGTGCCAGATGGTGTCTAGATAGCGGTGCTACGTCGCATATGTGTTGTGAGCGAGGCAAGTTCACAAAGTTCCAGAAACGAACTGAAACTGTGTTGTTAGCTGGCGACAAGAGTATTCGTGCTGAAGGAATTGGTAGTGTGAACCTTGATACTAAGACAAGCAACATAACACTCGAACATGTATTATATGTGCCTGAGTTGCGAGGAAATTTTTTTTCGGTCAGCAAAGCAGTTGAAAGAGTTCATTTTAACGACAAAGGCGCTGTGGTTAGAATGAAAGAAAAAGAATTGTTGCGAGTGTACAAATCAAACAAGTTGTATATGTTTGATGAAGAACAAAACGTTTGTTGCAAAGCCGCGCAGGCAAGCGCAGATTTATGGCATATGAGGTATGGCCATTTAAATTACGCCAGTATGACTGATCTAGTGAAAAAGTCATTAGTAATTGGAATCGAAAATGTGAATTTTAGTGAGCGCAATTTATGCAAGACGTGCATGAAGTGTAAAATTCACACTCAGCCGTTCCCGAAGGCATCGGAGAACAGATCGAAGCAATTGCTGGATCTCATTCATACAGATGTATGTGGACCAATGGAGAGGCAATCGCTTTGTGGCTCTAAGTACTTTGTCACATTCATAGATGACAAGTCAAGGCGTATATTCGTTGATTTTCTAAAAACAAAAGATCAAGTGTTTGAGAAATTCGTGGCGTTTAAAAATTTAGTTGAACGTCAGATTAAAAAAATACGAAGTGACAACGGGCGCGAATTCGTCAACAAGGCATTTGATGAATATCTACAAAAGAATGGTATAGCGCGTCAACTTACAGTTCCGTATAGCCCACAGCAGAATGGAGTGGCAGAAAGAGCAAACCGCACTTTGGTCGAAATGGCGCGCAGTTTGTTGGTGCATTCCGGTATGAGCGAATCGTTATGGGCAGAGGCAGTGCAGACAGCGTGCTACTTACGGAACAGATCCCCCACTACGGCGTTAAAAGGAGAGACGCCATATGAATCGTGGTACGGCAGAAAGCCGAAAGTGAATCACTTCAGAGTATTTGGTGCAGTGGCCGTGGGTCTAGACAAGACTCGTCGTAAGAAATTTTAAGTAAAAGGTAAAGAGTATCGCATGATTGGTTATTCGAAGGTATCGGAAGCCTATCGCCTTTATGATGCAGAAAATCGTCAGGTTGTTGAGAAACGAGATGTTGTTTTTGATGAACAATTCAACAAGACGTGCGACGTACCAGATTCCAGTACAGAGTCGGCAGTAGAAGCGTGCAGCGATACGATCACATTTAATTTAGAGGAGAAATGTGATACACATCAACCAGCAGAGGTAGATGGCAGCGACTACAGTGATGAGCAACTAGAGAGCAGCGAAGGCGATGAAGATAGTGAGAACTATGCCAGCCCAGAGGAACAGCGTGCAGTAATTGGTCCAGGGAGGCCAAAGATCGTCCGGTTAGGCAAGCCGGGTCGTCCAAGAAAAAAGTTCAATGTCCTAAATGCAATAGGCGTTGATGACACTAAGATTCCACAAGACTACACAGAGGCCGTAAGCAGTGATAATGCACATTTTTGGCAGTCAGCCATGGATAAAGAATATGCAGCTTTGGTGGCAAATGGTACGTGGGAACTAGCAGATCTTCCAGCGGGACAGAAAGCGATCGGGTGTAAATGGGTATACACCATTAAAAGAAATGCAGACGGCAGCATCGAACGCTACAAGGCTCGTCTAGTCGCAAAAGGATGTTCACAAAAATACGGTGTGAACTACAACGAAACTTTTTCGCCTGTTTGCCGATACGAGACAATACGATTGGTTTTGGCTCTATCAGCTGAGTTAAAACTATTTGTGCATCAAATGGATGTATGCACCGCCTACTTAAACAGTGAGCTGAGCGACGTGGTTTATATGCAGCAGCCCAAGGGTTACCACACCGAGAGCGGTTCTCAGCAGGTCTTGAGGCTACAGAAGGCGATATACGGTTTAAAGCAAGCAGGAAGGGAGTGGAACTCCAAGCTAGACGCAGCGCTTCGCGACATTGGGTTCATACAGTGTGACAATGAACCATGCTTGTATAAACAAGACATTAAAGGTAATTTATGTCTAATTCTTGTTTATGTTGATGATCTGCTTATAGCGTGCCAGTCGGAGACGATTCTGAAGACTATAAAATCAACCATCGCCAGCAAGTTTGAATGCGTTGACAAGGGGAATCTCAGAATGTTCCTGGGCATGCAGATAGAGCAGCAAAGCGATAGGGCAGAGGTAACTGTGAGTCAATCGCTTTACATCAGAGACATGTTACAACGACACGGCATCGAGCAATGCAGACCAGCGTCAACACCATTGGATGCAGGTTTCCAAGTGGTATGTGACAGTGAGACTTGTCCCAGAGAAGATGTAAAGAAGTATCAGTCAGTCATCGGCGAGTTAATGTGGTTGGCATTAACGGCAAGGCCAGATATTTACCATTCGGTGGTGAAATTGGCTCAACGTAATAACGATCCGCACAAAGAGCATATGGCCGGGGTTAAGCATGTGATGCGGTACCTGGCATCGACGATTGATGTAAGGCTACATTATCGTGAGTGTGGACAGGCGCTAGAAGGGTTCGTCGACGCAAACTGGGGTGGCGACAAAACGAACCGGCGATCCTACACAGGTTACGTTTTCTTTTTGGCGGGCGGCCCAATATCCTGGAAATCCGAGAAGCAGGATTGTGTTGCACTGAGCAGCACAGAGGCAGAGTATTTAGCTTTGTCTTCAGCAACTAAAGAAGCGCTTCATTTAAGGCGCCTAATGATTGAGATTGGTTGCGGCAGCACTGATACACCGACGACACTTTTCGGCGATAATATCAGCGCACAGAATTTGGCAAAGAATCCTGTGTACCATGCTAGGTCGAAGCATATAGAAATCAGGCATCACTTCGTCCGAGAGGTCATCCAGAGCGGCGATATAGTACTTAAGTATGTTTCCACAAATAGCATGATAGCAGATGTATTTACAAAGAATTTGTCAAAGGGAAAACATTGTCAATTTGTTAACATGTTAAATTTAAAATAATGTCAATGTATTTCAAAGTTAATAATGTAGATTCGCATTGAGGAAGGGTGTTGAAATTCGTATAGGTTCGAATGCATTGCAATGCGATCAATACATATAAACAACATGTATGAGTTGTAACTTAGCAAGTAACTTTGAACTATGACATGTATGAGTTAGTCTTAAATAAACAACGCGATGACAAAGCACGAGTTCGCGCATTAGTAATTAAATATATATATGTAAAATATATTTTTCCGTGTCTACAATTATTTCGGATGCAGCTGTGATTTTTCCCTACGCAGATTCCTACGATCATATTCTCCATAATCAACAAATATACTTAGCTACAAAAGAGCAAACGCCCTATTTAAACGTGAAATACAGATTAAGAAAAGATTCTCCATATAAATCTTCACAGCCTTTGATATTTGGCTCGCACTTCAATTATTGATGCTGATGCTTTTCGACCATGATAAAATATATTTTGCTGCCTCATTTTCGCATCAGTGGTTTGTACTAAAGGTCTGCATGTAGCAAAGGGTCTTGAGTGAACACATGAGCATAGACAGCGAGCCAAACAGCTCGTTGGTTGAGCGAAGAGCAAGCCGAGCAAAAACAATGTTTGAGTGTTTTTTCAAGACATAATATCACTTTGCATGTCAACATTCTCATAATAACAACTCAAATAAGTTGTCAATAACAGTTCGCCTTTAACAGTCTTACTGGTCGGTCGCGAATTCAGCAACAGCTAACAAATCATACTTAACACTATTACAAAAAACAAAAAAGTGCAGTAAATAACAAAAACAAAACACATTAGTTTCTATTAATAGAATTTTAATATCGGTCTACGCAAACCTCAACAAGCTATCTTACGCACTATGTGGGAGCGGGAGCCACCCGACCTACACAGCAAGGCAAATGTACAACAATTCACATTAGACAAAAACAAAGTCTTAAATAATCTCACACAAGGCCCGAAATACTTAATAATGAAAAAAACGCACAAAAATAAAACATTCGCTCACGCATCACCGTTCCTAGTAAAAAAGTCATCGAAGCCGCTGACGGAGGAAAAGTGGAGGAATGTAAAGCTTTATTAAACGGTACATACCAAATTAAAAACAAAAAATTGGTACAAGCCATTCGTCTAAGGCGAACAACTTCTCTTGATACCCAGACAATCATCGACATATCAGAACATAACACCCGCAACTACACCAATGGTATTATTTACTGAAAAAATCTTTATGAAGTGCCAGAAGAAGAAATCTTACGCGAATTAAAGTTACAAAAAGGTATCGAAGTTAAAAAAATTCTCAAAAAAAAACCGAAACACACTTATAGAAACTAAACTGATAACACTTACGTTCGCTGCTCTAGAGCTGCCTTCAAACATAAAAATTGGTTACCAAATCGTAAACATTCGCCCCTACATCCCACCATGAGAGAAGCAGAAAAAAACTACGACAGCCTACACAAAGACCTAAATACTACATATGCATCAACAGCTAAAAGTTTCAATCAAGCCCAACATACAACTTAAATCACAAAATATACCTAACTCTACAAATACGCATACTCAACCAGACAAACCTCACAATATCAAAAACCAACCGCAATAAAAGCAGCTGTCCACAACTAAAACACTGCAAACCAATATCAACGAAGGATTTACACCAAGTACATCTATTAATTTAAGCTCACAAAAACTTAGCGATACTAAACTAAGAATTTTTCCGAAAAATAGCACTTAACTAAAAAGAAAAAAGCTACTAACATAAACACTAATAACTCTATCCTATATTACGAATCAAACGAAATGCTTGTAGAAGATGCTACTTAGCAACACTCCACACTCCCCCTTAAACCTACTTAACATACCCATACCATAATTCATAAAATGTCTCTAAAAAATCTACAATGGAACATAAACGGATATAGAAACAATTACAATCAGTTGCAAGTCCTAATAAAACAAAAAAATCTAAAATCCTCCAAGAGACCCACATACATGACCACCCCAATCAACTTCACAGCATACCACTCCAATTCTTCAAATAATTCCTACGGAGGCACTTCCCTGTTAGTGCAAAACTCCATCCAGCAACAATCATTCTCTCTCCAAAACGAATTCGACTCAGTAGCCACTCTCACAAAAAAACAACTCTAGTGCAATACTACTTTAAAATATATTAACCAATCACCATTCTCTATTCTTAATGATGGTTCCCCAACTCATTTCACAACTCACCAAACCTTCACTCATATTAATATATTCTTCGCCTTACCCGAACATGGAAACAGACACTGATCTAGCAGGTAGCAACCTCTATCCTATCCACACAAATCCTTTCAACCAATACAATACCAATAACACAAACAATAAACCCAAGTTCTTAATAAATAAAGCAAACTGGCCTCTATTTCACGACCTTGCAATAAAATACAATGCGGAAAGACCATTAAGCCGCAACATAAATCAGGAAACAGCAAACATTATAAAGATCATCCTACAAAGCGCTTTGGAGGGACCCTGCAGCATCTTAAAAACATAAAAAAAGAGGAATGGAAAAATCTTTATCGAAACACAAATAGTATCAATATTGTTGAAATTCGTATAGGTTCGAATGCATTGCAATGCGATCAATACATATAAACAACATGTATGAGTTGTAACTTAGCAAGTAACTTTGAACTATGACATGTATGAGTTAGTCTTAAATAAACAACGCGATGACAAAGCACGAGTTCGCGCATTAGTAATTAAATATATATATGTAAAATATATTTTTCCGTGTCTACAATTATTTCGGACGCAGCTGTGATTTTTCCCTACGCAGATTCCTACGATCATATTCTCCACAATCAACAGGTTATGGGCCCAGGATCACGGTAACTCATAACGGCATCAGAAAGTGTTTATTTAATCGACAGCCACGATGACTGGAATGTATCAGATCGACAAGCTCGAAGAAACGAATTATGATTCGTGGAGCATTCAGATGCGCAGCGTATTAGTTCTCGCTGAATTATGGAGAGTGGCGTCTGGTCAGCTTAAGGCAGAAGCGGCCAAACCGGAGGACAAATGGAACGTCCAGGATGACAAGGCACTGGCCATGATCACGTTGAGCGTCAAGCCGTCTCAACTGAATCATTTAAAGCATTGCAAGAGTGCAGCAGATGCTTGGAATAAACTAAAGGAAGTGTATCAACCTAGTGGGCCGGTACGTAAAGTGTATTTGTATAAAAAGTTGCTAGGAATGCGAATGGCGGATGGAGATGTGGTTTCCAGCTATTTAAACGCATTTAGTGCTGCATTGGATAAGCTAACCGAGGTCGGCATTGAGTTACAGGAGGAACTCGTCGTCATTATACTGCTATCAAGCCTATCAAGCCAATTTGAAAATTTCGTTATTGCCATGGAAACAAGGGACAGTTTACCGACGCTTGATCTACTCAAAATTAAGTTGTTGGAAGAGGGTGAGCGGAGAGGCAGTGTGCAGAACACAAGCAGTGACGAGCAGCAAGCATTTCTTGTGAAATCGCAATATGCAAAAGCGAACAAGAAAAAGCAACAAATAAAAAACGTACAATGTTACAATTGCGGAAAGCATGGGCATTATAAAAGCGAATGTAATGCAAAAGAAAAGAAAAAATCGCAACAACAACAAGATAAGACTTATGCAGTATTGGCGTCAGCAGACTCAACTGTATTCGGACGTGCCAGATGGTGTCTAGATAGCGGTGCTACGTCGCATATGTGTTGTGAGCGAGGCAAGTTCACAAAGTTCCAGAAACGAACTGAAACTGTGTTGTTAGCTGGCGACAAGAGTATTCGTGCTGAAGGAATTGGTAGTGTGAACCTTGATACTAAGACAAGCAACATAACACTCGAACATGTATTATATGTGCCTGAGTTGCGAGGAAATTTTTTTTCGGTCAGCAAAGCAGTTGAAAGAGTTCATTTTAACGACAAAGGCGCTGTGGTTAGAATGAAAGAAAAAGAATTGTTGCGAGTGTACAAATCAAACAAGTTGTATATGTTTGATGAAGAACAAAACGTTTGTTGCAAAGCCGCGCAGGCAAGCGCAGATTTATGGCATATGAGGTATGGCCATTTAAATTACGCCAGTATGACTGATCTAGTGAAAAAGTCATTAGTAATTGGAATCGAAAATGTGAATTTTAGTGAGCGCAATTTATGCAAGACGTGCATGAAGTGTAAAATTCACACTCAGCCGTTCCCGAAGGCATCGGAGAACAGATCGAAGCAATTGCTGGATCTCATTCATATAGATGTATGTGGACCAATGGAGAGGCAATCGCTTTGTGGCTCTAAGTACTTTGTCACATTCATAGATGACAAGTCAAGGCGTATATTCGTTGATTTTCTAAAAACAAAAGATCAAGTGTTTGAGAAATTCGTGGCGTTTAAAAATTTAGTTGAACGTCAGATTAAAAAAATACGAAGTGACAACGGGCGCGAATTCGTCAACAAGGCATTTGATGAATATCTACAAAAGAATGGTATAGCGCGTCAACTTACAGTTCCGTATAGCCCACAGCAGAATGGAGTGGCAGAAAGAGCAAACCGCACTTTGGTCGAAATGGCGCGCAGTTTGTTGGTGCATTCCGGTATGAGCGAATCGTTATGGGCAGAGGCAGTGCAGACAGCGTGCTACTTACGGAACAGATCCCCCACTACGGCGTTAAAAGGAGAGACGCCATATGAATCGTGGTACGGCAGAATGCCGAAAGTGAATCACTTCAGAGTATTTGGTGCAGTGGCCGTGGGTCTAGACAAGACTCGTCGTAAGAAATTTGAAGTAAAAGGTAAAGAGTATCGCATGATTGGTTATTCGAAGGTATCGGAAGCCTATCGCCTTTATGATGCAGAAAATCGTCAGGTTGTTGAGAAACGAGATGTTGTTTTTGATGAACAATTCAACAAGACGTGCGACGTACCAGATTCCAGTACAGAGTCGGCAGTAGAAGCGTGCAGCGATACGATCACATTTAATTTAGAGGAGAAATGTGATACACATCAACCAGCAGAGGTAGATGGCAGCGACTACAGTGATGAGCAACTAGAGAGCAGCGAAGGCGATGAAGATAGTGAGAACTATGCCAGCCCAGAGGAACAGCGTGCAGTAATTGGTCCAGGGAGGCCAAAGATCGTCCGGTTAGGCAAGCCGGGTCGTCCAAGAAAAAAGTTCAATGTCCTAAATGCAATAGGCGTTGATGACACTAAGATTCCACAAGACTACACAGAGGCCGTAAGCAGTGATAATGCACATTTTTGGCAGTCAGCCATGGATAAAGAATATGCAGCTTTGGTGGCAAATGGTACGTGGGAACTAGCAGATCTTCCAGCGGGACAGAAAGCGATCGGGTGTAAATGGGTATACACCATTAAAAGAAATGCAGACGGCAGCATCGAACGCTACAAGGCTCGTCTAGTCGCAAAAGGATGTTCACAAAAATACGGTGTGAACTACAACGAAACTTTTTCGCCTGTTTGCCGATACGAGACAATACGATTGGTTTTGGCTCTATCAGCTGAGTTAAAACTATTTGTGCATCAAATGGATGTATGCACCGCCTACTTAAACAGTGAGCTGAGCGACGTGGTTTATATGCAGCAGCCCAAGGGTTACCACACCGAGAGCGGTTCTCAGCAGGTCTTGAGGCTACAGAAGGCGATATACGGTTTAAAGCAAGCAGGAAGGGAGTGGAACTCCAAGCTTGACGCAGCGCTTCGCGACATTGGGTTCATACAGTGTGACAATGAACCATGCTTGTATAAACAAGACATTAAAGGTAATTTATGTCTAATTCTTGTTTATGTTGATGATCTGCTTATAGCGTGCCAGTCGGAGACGATTCTGAAGACTATAAAATCAACCATCGCCAGCAAGTTTGAATGCGTTGACAAGGGGAATCTCAGAATGTTCCTGGGCATGCAGATAGAGCAGCAAAGCGATAGGGCAGAGGTAACTGTGAGTCAATCGCTTTACATCAGAGACATGTTACAACGACACGGCATCGAGCAATGCAGACCAGCGTCAACACCATTGGATGCAGGTTTCCAAGTGGTATGTGACAGTGAGACTTGTCCCAGAGAAGATGTAAAGAAGTATCAGTCAGTCATCGGCGAGTTAATGTGGTTGGCATTAACGGCAAGGCCAGATATTTACCATTCGGTGGTGAAATTGGCTCAACGTAATAACGATCCGCACAAAGAGCATATGGCCGGGGTTAAGCATGTGCTGCGGTACCTGGCATCGACGATTGATGTAAGGCTACATTATCATGAGTGTGGACAGGCGCTAGAAGGGTTCGTCGACGCAAACTGGGGTGGCGACAAAACGAACCGGCGATCCTACACAGGTTACGTTTTCTTTTTGGCGGGCGGCCCAATATCCTGGAAATCCGAGAAGCAGGATTGTGTTGCACTGAGCAGCACAGAGGCAGAGTATTTAGCTTTGTCTTCAGCAACTAAAGAAGCGCTTCATTTAAGGCGCCTAATGATTGAGATTGGTTGCGGCAGCACTGATACACCGACGACACTTTTCGGCGATAATATCAGCGCACAGAATTTGGCAAAGAATCCTGTGTACCATGCTAGGTCGAAGCATATAGACATCAGGCATCACTTCGTCCGAGAGGTCATCCAGAGCGGCGATATAGTACTTAAGTATGTTTCCACAAATAGCATGATAGCAGATGTATTTACAAAGAATTTGTCAAAGGGAAAACATTGTCAATTTGTTAACATGTTAAATTTAAAATAATGTCAATGTATTTCAAAGTTAATAATGTAGATTCGCATTGAGGAAGGGTGTTGAAATTCGTATAGGTTCGAATGCATTGCAATGCGATCAATACATATAAACAACATGTATGAGTTGTAACTTAGCAATTAACTTTGAACTATGACATGTATGAGTTAGTCTTAAATAAACAACGCGATGACAAAGCACGAGTTCGCGCATTAGTAATTAAATATATATATGTAAAATATATTTTTCCGTGTCTACAATTATTTCGGATGCAGCTGTGATTTTTCCCTACGCAGATTCCTACGATCATATTCTCCATAATCAACAAATATACTTAGCTACAAAAGAGCAAACGCCCTATTTAAACGTGAAATACAGATTAAGAAAAGATTCTCCATATAAATCTTCACAGCCTTTGATATTTGGCTCGCACTTCAATTATTGATGCTGATGCTTTTCGACCATGATAAAATATATTTTGCTGCCTCATTTTCGCATCAGTGGTTTGTACTAAAGGTCTGCATGTATAGCAAAAAAAAGACGTTCGAATGAACAATGCTCAAAATGCATTGAGTTAAACAAAATGCGAAGCCGAAAAAGTTTGAGTGAGTGTGTGCGCTCGGTCGCACAACGTTGAAACGAAGAAAAAAGGATTGAATGAGTGGGAATTAGACGTTGTTTTCGAGTATATTTGAATATCTAAATTTTTTTATCTTCTGTGCATAGGAAAACTTTCAAATCGTATACAAACACGAAATTCATGCAACAATAATGCATTGTAGTAGACATGTATGTATGTATATACGCAAACACACAGAATCGTCGGCTTGTTTTTTTTCCGTACGTTTTCTTGTACGAAATGGGCATACATAACTTGAGTAATTCGAGTCGGCTATGTCAAAATTTGTGGAAATGTATATTTTATGGAAATAAAGAGAATTAATTAGATACACTGCCAGTTTGAAGTCATGATATCAAGTTTTTTCTATAAAATAGTCCATAGTGTAATAATACATAGTGACACCACTTCAGCCGTGCGCTCTCAAAAAAAAAAGCTACAGTTCAGAAAGAATAGCTACACTCAGTATGCAAGTGAACATCTCTCTCTTCTGCTCCCAGCTATATTCATTGTGAGAGTGGCGCTACCTTCTATAATTGTACCATGAAGTAGTCAATGAAAATTCGTTTCGCACAAATCCTCATTCTCACTCATCTAAGCAGGGTATACTTAATAACGTAGGAGCGCGTTCTCTTTTCCAGTCACATAAATTTTAGTTCGCTTGCGATAGTCAAACAGATAGGTCGTCTCTACGCTTGAGTGTTTTTTTTTTATACTAATACATACATGGTGTTTTTTTTTTCAACATGAGTTTTATGCACTGTTTTTATTAATTTGCTGTTGCCCATTATTTTTTTCTGTTTCAAATTATTTAATCTTATATTTAAATGTTTAATTCTAAAATGTATTCTCATCTTATAAAATTCTTTCAGTTCAAAATATATTCGCACACACCAATGTATTTGCATGTGTATTAATATTAAAAAACAATCAAGCGTGGAGACAATCTATCTGTTTGATTATTGAAAGCGAACTTAAATTTAGGTAACTGCAAAGAAGAAGAAAAGCAGCTCGCTCTACTCTATTAAGTATACCCTGTCTAAGCGAATCCCGAATGTTGTCAGACTCAACACGCACTCATATTGATACAAACTCGTTTCATTGTGTGCCTCGCTTTCACTCAATTCAACTCGCACACATTTAATTGGAGAGTGAAGCCACGTAGATCTCTTGTTTGTACTACTACAAAACCGCACTGCGTGGCTCTGGCATATTATTGTATTATGCAGAGATGCTTAATGCTCTGCTGCAGAGGATATTATGTTTCCATTGTTGTTGAGGTAAGACAAGCATTCGATTCGTTACCTTCGTTAAGCTTCGTAAATTTATGAATAACGACCAAAGACCGAACAAAGGAACGCATTGAAATAAGCATAGAAAGCAACTCGAATTATATCGTTTTCGTATGTTATGCACTCCCACTCTATCGCATTTACATTTTAAAATGAGAGCAGTTGTATCACTCATATGTAGCATGCTCTTTAAATAAACAAAATTCCTTAAACTATGTATATTTTTTGTAAATTTTTTCTTTTATAACCGCATCAACTCTTTCGACTGCACCGAACTGAACCAAGAAATCGAATAAACTCCAAATAAAAAATTTCTTTTTAAATTGGCAACTACTTTTGTCCTAAAATAATAATGTAGTATATTTTCAAATAGTCATGTTGGTTTCTAATTTTCTGAATACGTTTCGTTGTTCGGTATGACTTAAATTGTCAATGATTATAGCAAATGATTTTGTTTTGTCAAACATCCACGCAACGCAACTATAAATCGAAACTTGCCAGTAGAAGAAAAAAGAGCTTTGAACTTAATTTTGGCAGATCAGCATAAGGGTAGTTTCCGGGTTTATATTATTTTCAATGGTTTCAATATAACTTTGTTGGGCTAGCTTAACAAAGAAATGTCGTTTGAAAAGTGTCAAACCCGCTTCTAATAACAAGAAACATTCATTTTAGTCAGAGCTCGCAAAATATGCTCAGGCAAATTTTGTTCACTCAAGAGACCATAAATAAAAAATTAAATGGGACGCTCACGGTCTCAACAGCCACCGCTTATTTCGTTTCGCTCTCGGGTTGAGCGAAACACACGAATCGGTCTTTTGCTGACCGCTCAAAACGAACAGAATCGTTCGTCGCTCAGCTACTGACAGTCGGTAACTGACCCAAACGAGCAAACCGTCTGCGAAAAAAGTATTTTTTTGTTGTTTTTGCGTTTGCCTTATGCTGTTGCTTTAGATATTTCATCACAGGCAACGCATGGTAGAGGAATGAAGAGAGGGATAGGCATAATATCATGCGTACTTGCTGTTTACTTATCCACTCACGCAATACACATACATGCGCAAAAGACCGTTTGTCGATTTTTTAGGAAGCAAAGGGTCTTGAGTGAACACATGAGCATAGACAGCGAGCCAAACAGCTCGTTGGTTGAGCGAAGAGCAAGCCGAGCAAAAACAATGTTTGAGTGTTTTTTCAAGACATAATATCACTTTGCATGTCAACATTCTCATAATAACAACTCAAATAAGTTGTCAATAACAGTTCGCCTTTAACAGTCTTACTGGTCGGTCGCGAATTCAGCAACAGCTAACAAATCATACTTAACACTATTACAAAAAACAAAAAAGTGCAGTAAATAACAAAAACAAAACACATTAGTTTCTATTAATAGAATTTTAATATCGGTCTACGCAAACCTCAACAAGCAATCTTACGCACTATGTGGGAGCGGGAGCCACCCGACCTACACAGCAAGGCAAATGTACAACAATTCACATTAGACAAAAACAAAGTCTTAAATAATCTCACACAAGGCCCGAAATACTTAATAATGAAAAAAACGCACAAAAATAAAACATTCGCTCACACATCACCGTTCCTAGTAAAAAAGTCATCGAAGCCGCTGACGGAGGAAAAGTGGAGGAATGTAAAGCTTTATTAAACCAAACCAAAAACCAAATTAAAAACAAAAAATTGGTACAAGCCATTCGTCTAAGGCGAACAACTTCTCTTGATACCCAGACAATCATCGACATATCAGAACATAACACCCGCAACTACACCAATGGTATTATTTACTGAAAAAATCTTTATGAAGTGCCAGAAGAAGAAATCTTACGCGAATTAAAGTTACAAAAAGGTATCGAAGTTAAAAAAATTCTCAAAAAAAAACCGAAACACACTTATAGAAACTAAACTGATAACACTTACGTTCGCTGCTCTAGAGCTGCCTTCAAACATAAAAATTGGTTACCAAATCGTAAACATTCGCCCCTAAATCCTACACCCCCCACCCCCCCACTACATCCCACCATGAGAGAAGCAGAAAAAAACTACGACAGCCTACACAAAGACCTAAATACTACATATGCATCAACAGCTAAAAGTTTCAATCAAGCCCAACATACAACTTAAATCACAAAATATACCTAACTCTACAAATACGCATACTCAACCAGACAAACCTCACAATATCAAAAACCAACCGCAATAAAAGCAGCTGTCCACAACTAAAACACTGCGAACCAATATCAACGAAGGATTTACACCAAGTACATCTATTAATTTAAGCTCACAAAAACTTAGCGATACTAAACTAAGAATTTTTCCGAAAAATAGCACTTAACTAAAAAGAAAAAAGCTACTAACATAAACACTAATAGCTCTATCCTATATTACGAATCAAACGAAATGCTTGTAGAAGATGCTACTTAGCAACACTCCACACTCCCCCTTAAACCTACTTAACATACCCATACCATAATTCATAAAATGTCTCTAAAAAATCTACAATGGAACATAAACGGATATAGAAACAATTACAATCAGTTGCAAGTCCTAATAAAACAAAAAAATCTAAAATCCTCCAAGAGACCCACATACATGACCACCCCAATCAACTTCACAGCATACCACTCCAATTCTTCAAATAATTCATACGGAGGGACTTCCCTGTTAGTGCAAAACTCCATCCAGCAACAATCATTCTCTCTCCAAAACGAATTCGACTCAGTAGCCACTCTCACAAAAAAACAACTCTAGTGCAATACTATTTTAAAATTTATTAACCAATCACCATTCTCTATTCTTAATGATGGTTCCCCAACTCATTTCACAACTCACCACACCTTCACTCATATTAATATATTCTTCGCCTTACCCGAACATGGAAACAGACACTGATCTAGCAGGTAGCAACCTCTATCCCATCCACACAAATCCTTTCAACCAATACAATACCAATAACACAAACAATAAACCCAAGTTCTTAATAAATAAAGCAAACTGGCCTCTATTTCACGACCTTGCAATAAAATACAATGCGGAAAGACCACAAAGCCGCAACATAAATCAGGAAACAGTAAACATTATAAAGATCATCCTACAAAGCGCTTTGGCGGGACCCTGCAGCATCTTAAAAACATAAAAAAAGAGGAATGGAAAAATCTTTATCGAAACACAAATAGTATCAATATACTTAGCTACAAAAGAGCAAACGCCCTATTTAAACGTGAAATACAGATTAAGAAAAGATTCTCCATATAAATCTTCACAGCCTTTGATATTTGGCTCGCACTTCAATTATTGATGCTGATGCTTTTCGACCATGATAAAATATATTTTGCTGCCTCATTTTCGCATCAGTGGTTTGTACTAAAGGTCTGCATGTATAGCAAAAAAAAGACGTTCGAATGAACAATGCTCAAAATGCATTGAGTTAAACAAAATGCGAAGCCGAAAAAGTTTGAGTGAGTGTGTGCGCTCGGTCGCACAACGTTGAAACGAAGAAAAAAGAATTGAATGAGTGGGAATTAGACGTTGTTTTCGAGTATATTTGAATATCTAAATTTATTTATCTTCTGTGCATAGGAAAACGTTCAAATCGTATACAAACACGAAAATCATGCAACAATAATGCATTGTAGTAGACATGTATGTATGTATATACGCAAACACACAGAATCGTCGGCTTGTTTTTTTTCCGTACGTTTTCTTGTACGAAATGGGCATACATAACTTGAGTAATTCGAGTCGGCTATGTCAAAATTTGTGGAAATGTATATTTTATGGAAATAAAGAGAATTAATTAGATACACTGCCAGTTTGAAGTCATGATATCAAGTTTTTTCTATAAAATAGTCCATAGTGTAATAATACATAGTGACACCACTTCAGCCGTGCGCTCTCAAAAAAAAAAGCTACAGTTCAGAAAGAATAGCTACACTCAGTATGCAAGTGAACATCTCTCTCTTCTGCTCCCAGCTATATTCATTGTGAGAGTGGCGCTACCTTCTATAATTGTACCATGAAGTAGTCAATGAAAATTCGTTTCGCACAAATCCTCATTCTCACTCATCTAAGCAGGGTATACTTAATAACGTAGGAGCGCGTTCTCTTTTCCAGTCACATAAATTTTAGTTCGCTTGCGATAGTCAAACAGATAGGTCGTCTCTATGCTTGAGTGTTTTTTTTTCATACTAATACATACATGGTGTTTTTTTTTCAACATGAGTTTTATGCACTGTACCATTTGTAATTTTTAAAATAAAAACACAACGCATTGTTTTTTTATAATTATAATAAAATTTTTATTAATTTGCTGTTGCCCATTATTTTTTTTCTGTTTCAAATTATTTAATCTTATATTTAAATGTTTAATTCTAAAATGTATTCTCATCTTATAAAATTCTTTCAGTTCAAAATATATTCGCACACACCAATGTATTTGCATGTGTATTAATATTAAAAAACAATCAAGCGTGGAGACAATCTATCTGTTTGATTATTGCAAGCGAACTTAAATTTAGGTAACTGCAAAGAAGAAGAAAAGCAGCTCGCTCTACTCTATTAAGTATACCCTGTCTAAGCGAATCCCGAATGTTGTCAGACTCAACACGCACTCATATTTATACAAACTCGTTTCATTGTGTGCCTCGCTTTCACTCAATTCAACTCGCACATATTTAATTGGAGAGTGAAGCCACGTAGATCTCTTGTTTGTACTACTACAAAGCCGCACTGCGTGGCTCTGGCATATTATTGTATTATGCAGAGATGCTTAATGCTCTGCTGCAGAGGATATTATGTTTCCATTGTTGTTGAGGTAAGACAAGCATTCGATTCGTTACCTTCGTTAAGCTTCGTAAATTTATGAATAACGACCAAAGACCGAACAAAGGAACGCATTGAAATAAGCATAGAAAGCAACTCGAATTATATCGTTTTCGTATGTTATGCACTCCCACTCTATCGCATTTACATTTTAAAATGAGAGCAGTTGTATCACTCATATGTAGCATGCTCTTTAAATAAACAAAATTCCTTAAACTATGTATATTTTTTGTAAATTTTTTCTTTTATAACCGCATCAACTCTTTCGACTGCACCGAACTAAACCAAGAAATCGAATAAACTCCAAATAAAAAATTTCTTTTTAAATTGGCAACTACTTTTGTCCTAAAATAATAATGTAGTATATTTTCAAATAGTCATGTTGGTTTCTAATTTTCTGAATACGTTTCGTTGTTCGGTATGACTTAAATTGTCAATGATTATAGCAAATGATTTTGTTTTGTCAAACATCCACGCAACGCAACTATAAATCGAAACTTGCCAGTAGAAGAAAAAAGAGCTTTGAACTTAATTTTGGCAGATCAGCATAAGGGTAGTTTCCGGGTTTATATTATTTTCAATGGTTTCAATATAACTTTGTTGGGCTAGCTTAACAAAGAAATGTCGTTTGAAAAGTGTCAAACCCGCTTCTAATAACAAAGCAACATTCATTTTAGTCAGAGCTCGCAAAATATGCTCAGGCAAATTTTGTTCACTCAAGAGACCATAAATAAAAAATTAAATGGGACGCTCACGGTCTCAACAGCCACCGCTTATTTCGTTTCGCTCTCGGGTTGAGCGAAACACACGAATCGGTCTTTTGCTGACCGCTCAAAACGAACAGAATCGTTCGTCGCTCAGCTACTGACAGTCGGTAACTGACCCAAACGAGCAAACCGTCTGCGAAAAAAGTATTTTTTTGTTGTTTTTGCGTTTGCCTTATGCTGTTGCTTTAGATATTTCATCACAGGCAACGCATGGTAGAGGAATGAAGAGAGGGATAGGCATAATCTCATGCGTACTTGCTGTTTACTTATCCACTCACGCAATACACATACATGCGCAAAAGACCGTTTGTCGATTTTTTAGGAAGCAAAGGGTCTTGAGTGAACACATGAGCATAGACAGCGAGCCAAACAGCTCGTTGGTTGAGCGAAGAGCAAGCCGAGCAAAAACAATGTTTGAGTGTTTTTTCAAGACATAATATCACTTTGCATGTCAACATTCTCATAATAACAACTCAAATAAGTTGTCAATAACAGTTCGCCTTTAACAGTCTTACTGGTCGGTCGCGAATTCAGCAACAGCTAACAAATCATACTTAACACTATTACAAAAAACAAAAAAGTGCAGTAAATAACAAAAACAAAACACATTAGTTTCTATTAATAGAATTTTAATATCGGTCTACGCAAACCTCAACAAGCAATCTTACGCACTATGTGGGAGCGGGAGCCACCCGACCTACACAGCAAGGCAAATGTACAACAATTCACATTAAACAAAAACAAAGTCTTAAATAATCTCACACAAGGCCCGAAATACTTAATAATGAAAAAAACGCACAAAAATAAAACATTCGCTCACACATCACCGTTCCTAGTAAAAAAGTCATCGAAGCCGCTGACGGAGGAAAAGTGGAGGAATGTAAAGCTTTATTAAACCAAACCAAAAACCAAATTAAAAACAAAAAATTGGTACAAGCCATTCGTCTAAGGCGAACAACTTCTCTTGATACCCAGACAATCATCGACATATCAGAACATAACACCCGCAACTACACCAATGGTATTATTTACTGAAAAAATCTTTATGAAGTGCCAGAAGAAGAAATCTTACGCGAATTAAAGTTACAAAAAGGTATCGAAGTTAAAAAAATTCTCAAAAAAAAAACCGAAACACACTTATAGAAACTAAACTGATAACACTTACGTTCGCTGCTCTAGAGCTGCCTTCAAACATAAAAATTGGTTACCAAATCGTAAACATTCGCCCCTAAATCCTCTCCCCCCCCCTCCCCCCCCACTACATCCCACCATGAGAGAAGCAGAAAAAAACTACGACAGCCTACACAAAGACCTAAATACTACATATGCATCAACAGCTAAAAGTTTCAATCAAGCCCAACATACAACTTAAATCACAAAATATACCTAACTCTACAAATACGCATACTCAACCAGACAAACCTCACAATATCAAAAACCAACCGCAATAAAAGCAGCTGTCCACAACTAAAACACTGCAAACCAATATCAACGAAGGATTTACACCAAGTACATCTATTAATTTAAGCTCACAAAAACTTAGCGATACTAAACTAAGAATTTTTCCGAAAAAACTCCATCCAGCAACAATCATTCTCTCTCCAAAACGAATTCGACTCAGTAGCCACTCTCACAAAAAAACAACTCTAGTGCAATACTGTTTTAAAATATATTAACCAATCACCATTCTCTATTCTTAATGATGGATCCCCAACTCATTTCACAACTCACCACACCTTCACTCATATTAATATATTCTTCGCCTTACCCGAACATGGAAACAGACACTGATCTAGCAGGTAGCAACCTCTATCCCATCCACACAAATCCTTTCAACCAATACAATACCAATAACACAAACAATAAACCCAAGTTCTTAATAAATAAAGCAAACTGGCCTCTATTTCACGCAATAATTCAATATTTCCTTGCAATAAAATACAATGCGGAAAGACCACAAAGCCGCAACATAAATCAGGAAACAGCAAACATTATAAAGATCATCCTACAAAGCGCTTTGGCGGGACCCTGCAGCATCTTAAAAACATAAAAAAAGAGGAATGGAAAAATCTTTATCGAAACACAAATAGTATCAATATACTTAGCTACAAAAGGGCAAACGCCCTATTTAAACGTGAAATACAGATTAAGAAAAGATTCTCCATATAAATCTTCACATCTGAAATAAATTCAAATACCCCCACTGCAAAAATGTTGTCAAACATAGTTTTTGCGGACTTAAACGCCCACGCGGCATTCATTGCATCACTGATAGAAGTATTCTCACTCAGTCAACCACACAGTCACATGATACAGCTCAAATTTTAAGCAAACACTGGTCCAACGTAGCCTCCGACACTAGCTTCTCTCAAACTTTCAGAACCCGTAAACAATTGGATATAATCCATCCCCCGCAGCATTGCACCTAGAAACTGAAATTACTTTAACCAAACTTAAATCCGCCCTCAGCAAAATGAAAGGAAAATCTCCCAGCCGCGATCGCATCACATACCAAATGTTACAACACCTTCCGTTACAAGTAACACAGCGTCTTCTCGAACTATACAATAACATCGTAGACAGTTTCATCCCTCAGCAAATCAAGGCCAGCACCATCATACCCATCCCCAAACCCAATGCAAACAAAACCTCCCTCAATTCTTACAGACCAATCTCCCTAAATTCCTGTATGGCAAAACTGTTAGACGAAATAATCTCCGATCGACTATGGCTTGCTTCTATTAGCAACCTACTCGATAGCCGTCAAATGAAAAATCAGTCTCTGATGCCTTAGCAGTGCTAGATCATTAGACGACTTCAGTACTTCCAACCATTGGACTTTGAAAAGGAATTTGACAGGGTTGCATCCACACTATAAGCGACGAACTTAAAAAATTGAAAATCGGACCCAAAATTGTGAAATATATAATTAATAGCCTCTGTCACGACATTAAAGCATGGTGCAACTACTCAGGTGCCTCCCTTTCCATTGCTAAGTGCAAACACCTTCACATTTTCCGGAAAAAATATTGTTTCATCCAATTACAATCTGCTCAATTCTCACTGGAAAACGTAACGTCACTTAAAATCCTAACAATTGACAATAAATACAAATGGAAATATGGTGGTTCCATTTGTATTTCCGTCCGGCTCAACGTGATAAAATGCCTTTCGAGTCACAAATACAACTGCAGTACCGACACTATAATTAATGTTGTTAATTCCATCATAATGACCAAAATTGACTTTTGCTTACATCTTTATGGAAGACCTCCTAAGACTTCACTAAATAAATTAAGAACTCTCTACCACTCAGCAGTAAGACTAGCCTTCGGCGAAAAGCATTTGCCATACTTAGAAACTCCAAAATAGTCCTACACTGCAAACACTCGCTATTAGAACTCACCTACAAAAAAAACATTATGTCTAACAGGAACCCAAAATTCCCCTCTGCCTTACATGATTGCATAACGCTCTGCAAAACAAATAACTTAAATATTACTCCTCTCAACACCAAAAAACATTCATCCCCCCGTGGGCATTCAGGTCCGCACACGTCATAACGTCCCTTCACACCCTAAAAACAAATACATCCCCAGAAACTGACCGCGCAAAATTCCTCAAGCTTCGAAATTCTTTGAAAGGTCACAAATTTCTTTTTACGAACGGATCTAAATCATTATCAGGTACATCATACAGCGTCACCTCCTCAAACACAGTAATATCCACCCAACTTTTGCCCAACTACTCCTCTATCTTTACTGCAGAAATCGTCGCCATCATATCCGCTTGCAAATACACAATCAGCCAACCTGGTACTATGCAATATGTTCAGACTCCTTCACCGCACTTAAGCCAACCCTAACAATAGAAAATTTTACTCCAACTCAATAAGAAATTTAATGCAAACCAAATACAACAAAATTGTCCTCATATGGGTAAACGGTCATTGCAATATCTCTGGCAACGAAAAAACAGACCAAGCAGCTTAAGAAGCCTTATAGTTCCCCCTCACATTAGAAAGCAACTTTAATATTTCCGACTTAATAAAACATTTTAAGCAAATCACTCTTAAATATATATCTGCGTATATAAAGGGATCCCTTCAAATATTTTGAGCACAATGACGTGTGACGATCTAAGTTCAGATCATTCTGCAATCTTGGTTAACATTAGTACGATACTACCAACTCATTCAAAAAAATGTAGTATCATTAATAAAAATAATAATATTAAAACCTTTCAAGATTGGCTAGATTTGCATTTAAATCTCAGTAGCCACTTTAACACGAGCAATGGAATTGATGAAGCGGTTGAATCATTTGACCAACTCATTCACGAAGCGGCTTACATCTTAACTACGAATATACACTGTGAATCGAGGATTAGAACACTAAACACACATAACGTTCCTATTGAGTTACAACAACTTATATAAAAAAAGAGAAAACTTAGGAAAATATGGCAACGTACGAGATACCCAGCAGATAAAAGTAATTTCAATAGAGCAGTGAAGGAACTGAGAACCAAGTTATATGACATAAAAAATGCAGCAACTGAGAAGTATTTGGAATGTCTGGGTCCTCAAAAATATGATGAGCATTATCTGTGGAAGGCAACACGGTATATTAAACGTCCTGTAAGGAGAAATGTCCCTATTAAATACAACAACAACGTGTCGTGCAGAAGTGATGAAAGCAAGGCTAAGGCTTTTGGACACCATTTGGTGAGAACTTTTGAACCATTCAACTTTACTGCAGTACTTGAAAAAAATGAAATTTTGCAATTTTTGGATAGCCCCTGTCAAATGGATTTTCCTATAAGATATGTAACTGTTGCAGAAACAACTAATGAAATTAAAACCCTACGAACAGTAAAATCCCCTGGGTACGACAACATCAGTGTCGCTACCATTAAAGCACTAAGCAAAAAATCAATTGTATATCCAATCATTTTCCAGCACAATGGAAATGTGCCGAGATTATCCTTATACCCAAACCAAACAAACCGGAAAACATTATTACCTCTTATCGTCCTATAAGTCTCTTAGCAATATTCTCCAAAATATTCGAGAAAATATATTTGCGAAGATTGATGCCAGTTATTAATGAACGAAATATAATACCGGATATTCAATTTGGATTTAGGAGTGGACATGGAACTATTGAACAATGTCACCGAGTTGTTGAAGTAGTTACACAGGCTCTAGAGAGGAAGCACTATTGTACAGCTGTGTTTTTAGATATTCAACAGGCCTTCGACAGAGTTTGGCATGAGGGTTTATTATATAAACTTAAAAAAGCACTCCCAACTCCATTTTATTTTATGTTGAAATCTTATCTTAACCAAAAGAATTTGTATGTGAAAGTCAAAGATTTACTTTCAGATATATTTTCAATTAAAGCCGGTATACCTCAGGGAAGTAAACTAGGACCAATTCTATACACAATCTATACAGCAGATATGCCCGTAAATGACAATGTTACTGTGGCAACCTAAGCAGACGACACCGCTATTCTAGCTACTGCAAACAATACTGTTGATGCTTCTAACATTCTCCAAGATCAACTGAATTTAATGCAAGATTGATTGAACAAATGGAGTATTAAGGTGAACGCAAACAAATCACATCACATAACGTTTACGAATAGAAGACAGGATTGTCCTAGAGTCACAGTTAATCAATCACTTATTCCTGTTACCGACTGTGTTAACTATCTTGGAATGAAGCTAGACCGAAGATTGACATATAAGCCGCATATCCAAGCTAAGGCTCAACAGCTTAAACAAAAACCAGAAGGTTGTACTGGCTGATCAATCCAAAATCTCAACTAAGCTTACAAAATAAAGTACTACTTTATAAATCAATTTTGTGGGGAACTGCAAGTAACTCCAACGTAGAGATACTGCAAAGATACCAATCAAAAACACTAAGACTGATATGTAATGCTCCTTGGTTTTTAAATAATAAATGTATTCACAGAGACTTAAATATGAACACAATTAAAGATGAAAATATTATTTAAAATGTATTCATTGATGTTGTGTCTACAAGAGCACAATATATGTTATTTAATTGTCATTTTAAAATCTATTTAATATCCTAAGATAGCTTGTAGATCAAATTAATAAAAAAAAAAAAAATAAAAAAAAAATATGTGTTTGTTCGATCCCTTCTCTGTTTTATGAAATATTATTTGCCACATTATTAAGCCATATTAAGCCATATATATATATGTATATATATATATATATATATATATATATATATATATATATATATATATATATATATATATATATATATATATATATATATATATATATATATAAAATACGCTGTTGCATATTACATCAGATCACTACAAAATAATCAGTCATACAGGCACCACATTAAAAGAATATTTCCCAACTGTATAACCCCCCACTCGGCTGCAAGCAATTAAATTTTCTAGAATGCGCCTAGGCCATACCATCACCACCGACAAACATATCGTTGAAAAGAGCCCATCTCCAATCTGTCAACCATGCAACAGCCCCTTAACCATAAAACATATTGTTTTGGAATGCCCCAAGTACCTATCGCAAAGAACCCAACACCTCACCCCTACGCAATTGATGCCTTCCAATATTACTCCCTCTCTTAAATGATCTCATTCCTTAAAGCACAATATTTAAAAAAAAGAAACAACATAATAATCACAATAACGCACTCAGTTACAAACATTTAGAAAAACAAAAAAAAAGCATAACATAAGTCTAATATAAGCTAGACCATAACTAGAACATTTTTACATTACCCTAAGGCCTTAGTCGCTATGGCTTACACGTTGGACATAATTTGCAATTGTGATCCATTACTTTCTAATAAGTTGTCAATAAATTAAATGTATTACAAAAATGAAGGTTTTTTTATTATCATTTAAATGTTTGGCCTGGTGGTCTTTTATGTGGAAATGCCCATATTTAACATTCGGAATGATGTGGATTTCTAACAATTGTTTCCCCCTTGCGTCACAAACTAGTCTCGTCACAGAATAAGAATAATTCTCAATAGAATAGGAACAGGGTTTTTTATGACTCTGAACGAAATATGTTTTTTTCTATCAAATTTCCTTGCCATGCATGTGCAAATATTTTTCCACACCTCCTCATTGCTAGTACTAGGTAATAACACAGTTTTTCTTTAAGGGTTCATTATGTACGAATACTATGAGGCCACATAGTTGATAGCGTTTGTTACAATCCACCGCCACTAACGGCCACTCTTTGTCGTCGGTCCTCCGGCAACCGCTCCGGCAACTTCGCCAAGGCATTCGACAGAGTAGGCATGCATAGCATCTTAGACGAACTAATTGAATGGAAAATAGGACCGCGAATAGCTAACTACATTCATAACTTCCTAACCAACAGAAAAATATCCGTATTAGTAAACAATGTATACTCGAACTCTCTACCTTTAAACAATGGAATTCCACAAGGATCACCCCTATCGGTGATCTTGTTCACAATAGCTTACAATAAACTAAACCAAATATTAGATAAACATAAAAACTGTCAATTCACGGCTTATGCCGATGATTACACATTAATTTATAAATTAAACAAAAAACAAAATGACCTTAATATAGACCCCTTGCTACTCGATATTAAGCAGTGGTGCAACTATTCTGGAACATCACTATCAGTGAGCAAATGCAAACATCTCCATATCTGCAGAAAAAAACGATGCAACATTACTCTGCAATCTAACACCTTTAACCTGCCAAACGTAGATTCACTCAAAATACTTGGAATCACAATAGACAAAAGTTATAGATGGAACAAACACATAGACAATCTCAAACTGCAACTCGCCAAACGTCTTAATATAATCAAATGCCTTTCTAGCAACAAATGTAAATGTAACATAAACACAATACTCTACGTTGTTAAATCTATAATAATGTCAAAAATTGACTTTGGAATACACCTATATGGAAAAGCCCCCAAATCAGTCATAAGCAAACTTAAAACAATATATCACTCAGCTGTAAGAGTTACATTCTGCGCCTTTCGCACAACACCAACCAACAACTTACTCTCCGAAGCAAATATACTCCCAATTGAGTTTAGAACCATTCATGCAGCCCAAAAGAACTTTAAAATTATTATAAATTTTAAACCGTAGGTTTTTGTTTTTGATGGATCGAAATCACCAACTTTTACCGGAATACACATCCATATTTACAGCCGAGTTATCTGCTATTCTGGCAGCATGTATTCACGCCAGTAAACAACGAGGCAAATATAGCATATTCACAGACTCTATGTCATCACTGCAAGCTATAAACAACATTTATTACCAAAACTACTACACTCAGTCAATAAGAAATATTATAAACAAATACAAAACTGAGAAACTGTTACTGCTTTGGGTCCCCGGGCACTGCGGAATAAAAGGAAATAAACTAGCAGACGAATCAGCTAAAAACTCCCATAATTTCCCTTTAATAATTGAAAATAATTACAATTTAAAAGACATTAATAAATATATAAAGCAAAACGCCCAAAAATACCACAACCTTATCCTAAACACTCATCCCACTATTACAAGAGTATCTGCCATAACAAAGCTTCGACAGAAACAATTAAAAACATCTCACGAACAGACTTATTAAAATTTACAAGAATCAGACTAGGACATACCAACATAACCCATAGCCATATCCTCAACAAATTCCCACCTCCAACTTGTACAAACTGCAACACAGCACTTACGCTTCCACATATACTAGTTGATTGCCCACTTTACATAAGAGAAAGATCCATATACCTAAAAGCAACAATAACTGAAATAACCTCATTCGACAATATACATAAAACAATAGACTTCTTCAAAGCCATAAACATCTACCAATTAATTTAAGTACAATGTCTCATGTAAATAGATAGGATATCATAGTTTAAAATAATAGCATTTAAGTACTCATAAACATAAACACTACAAGCTTAAGGCCTCAGCTGCTATTGCTAACTTGTAAATAATAATAATAATGTTTTTTTTTTTAAATTAATATTTTTACATGCAATATTAAAAAAAAAAAAAAAGGATAATAAAATTTTAAGACAATTTGTTTTATGCTGGCCATGCCCTTGACTTTTGCAGCATTTGCCAAAAAAATCAGAATATTTAGTCACTAAACATCAAAACTTGGTACAATCACCTAACTTAACTATGGTTGACAAAAATAAATTTTTTACTTGTTACTAAGTTCGGCAGCGTCCGAACAACTTCGGCGTTTACCGAAAAATATTAGAAATACACACATTGCACACGCACTAATAATTTGTCATTTTCGAGTTTTCATGCATATGAGGCAATCTCTGAAAATAATGCCACTTAAAAAAAAAATTCTCCAATTTTTCTGACAATTAAATATCTTGTAGTTATGTGAAAACTAAAAAAATTAAAAATGATTTAGGTCCATGTAATGCAGGGTTGCCATACTGTCAGGGGTCAAACTTTTTTGCAAAAAAATTTTCGAATCCCCATAACTTTTAAACGAATGAACGGATTTTAAAAAACCACACCACATTTTGGGGGGAAAAAGCGGTGTTGAAATAAGGAACATTTTGGGGTATTTAAAAAAAATCGATGGGGGCATAAAGGGTGAAAAATAGAAACACATTTTTTTTTAAAACACAGTTTTAAAGTTTAAGAAATTGTGCACAAAAATGTTTTGGTGTTATGGGGATTCGAATATTTTGTTTCAAAAAAGTTTGACCCCTGACAGTATGGTAACCCTGGAATACACGCACCTAAAATCTTATTTTTTTTTTAGTTTTCACATATTGTAAAAGATATATAATTCTCAGAAAAAATGGAAAACTTTTTTTTTTAAGTGGTATTTTTTCAGAGAATGCCTCATATGTAGTTTCATATTAAAAACTGTTGTTTTCGTTTAAAAAAAATGGAAAGTTTACAGTTAATACACTTTGAAGGGCGTGTGCGATATGTACACACAAAGTGATTCCTCGTAATTTGTTTATTTGCAATTGAAATGTGGTGGTACTCCGCAGTAATTTTCGTATCTTTAAAAAAAAAACTAACAGCTTTGACGTCACTCCACAGCGATTTTGACCAAGAAAACAAGCAGAATCCCCAACATCGGCGTCAGCGTCAACATCGTTCGTCAGCTGTTTTATGTGTACGAATTGTTTCATAGTTTCATATATTCACTGAACGTCGGTTTCTTTCGGTTAGTGTTGCCCTTTTCGTTTTTGTATTCGTTATGCCAAGCTTGCCATCTTTTTACTCTGCTTTTCATTTTCTTTGCGGTAAGAATAAGAAATATTATGTTAAAGTTCGTGCCAGTGAATAAATACGTATCTATAGAGACAAAGTAACTAACAGTGATTAAGTTTGAATTTGCTTGCAATCTCACCAATTTAATTTTGTCTAGAAAATTTTTTATTTATTTTGTTTTGTATGAATAAAATTATGCAACAAATGAAAAAAACAAAATGCATATAAAAACATGTATATATGTACATGAAAAAGCACTAATCGATAAATTGAAAAAAATGTATAAAAATATGTCGGGGTAATTAAACAAGAAGCAGTACAAAATAAATTGACATTTATGTAATTCGGTCAATCGTAATCTATTTGTGTTAAAGTCAGCGCGAGTGTATTTAGTCTAGGAGATATTTAGTTTGTGTGCGCGTTTAATTGTCCCTTTTCCCGCCGTCATGGATACCAACTAATCACTGATGCAAAATGATTCTTACCAGTACTTTAGTGCATGGGTAAATGTAGTTATATTCCAAGTTGATGGAACAGCATCATGGCGCTGGCGCCTACGAATGCACTACATAAGTTTTTGTGGCACCTTTATGTACCGTGTGAACTTGAGCTCGGAGCGCGCGCACTCAAACGTATGTATACACAAATACATATCGCAGACGAACTACCAAACTAATTACTCAAATTTTGCAAATAAACTGCTTTTGTTTACTATCAAAAGTTTTTGCAGCCATTTACTATATTAAAATACATACATTTTTGTCAGGTCGTAAATACATAGATATATGTACAATGTATGTTGAACAGAACTATCATGAAAACTTGAATATGAACAATATTGAGTTAATAAATACACATTTGTAGTGTGGGGGCGATATGTATATAAAATTTTACGAACATATACATTCATGTATTGATTAATATCTGCATGCAATATATTCATCCAAATAAACATGTGTAAAAATGTATCACTTCTGTCGAAAAGAATAGAAGTATCAGTTCTTAAACTGTTTTCACTTTTGTTATTTGAATCCACTCTGATAAAATAAAAGAACACAAACTGTTTTGCCGAAACATACTACGCTTAGTTTGAATAGTGAATGCATTAGTTCTGTCACCAAGTAGAAACATGCCTACACATATGTACATACATATACTTGATCAGCTTCACAAGACTAATCGTTTTTGCCATGCCTATACATATGTTCAAGTGTGTTCATAAAGAAACTACATAGTTTAACTAGTATAGTGTTTTGAGCTAAATATTTATATGATCATTCTTGGTGTAGAATAAGAATTGACGAAAAAGCGTTTGAGAACGTAATAAATTAACCCTCCATTTTTTCTTCCTTCTGACAGGTAAACTAATATGTTTTTCTTTGTCTTATTTACTTATTAAGAGCGTTTTCTCCTTAGTATTAATTGTATACATATATACATATGGGTTTTTCTCCAGTGTCACAATCGACATTCGTACGCATTCAAAGTGAAAAAAGCATTGCCGAAACATTATTTAATTTTGACAAAAGACGAAACTTATAACTCTTCATTAGCTCTATAATTTGTGTTAAAGTTTATTTTGGGCAATTGTTCGTTTTCAAAAAAAAATTATAAAAAAACAAGACATTCGCATGCGACAAAAAACAGAAGCCGCTGTCAAAGCGAACAGTTCGAACACTGATTTCAGCGAAACCTAAAGGAATATTTTAATGCGTTTAATTTTAAAATGATATGTATTGATGTATCTTAATAATGTTTTTTATTTAATTCTAAAATATTTGGTAGTTTTTTTAATTAAATTTTTATCACTATCGCAAGCGACATGTCGCTTTCGACATTTTGTTACATATTACTTTTTATGTTTATTTATTTACTTTTTATCTAATGTGCATACGATGATTATAAATGATTTTTAATATATATATTAAAATAAATATATTTATTTTCACAACAAAAATTAACAAATTGACTTCTTATACACATATGTAAAAATTATTTTGGCTGCGGTTGACATTTCTGTGGAAATGCCCATATATGTATGTTATGACAGCATTTTTCAAATGAATTATTTCTACTACCAACAAATTATATTTTAAAATATAAAAGAGTTCAACCAAACCCTGATTAAAGGTAAATTTAAAATGTTCCTTTCATTGCTATTCTAACGTCGTGTTATTGTACCTGAAACATGCGTTATAATAAGTACTCCACGATCGTCGTAAGCAAGTGCCTGCTAATTGTATTTTAAATGAAGATTAGTTGCTTCTACTAAGTTACTGGATATATTAATCATAAAAAATATTTTATTTTGTGTTTTCAAAGTGTCTCGTGTACTATGATGATATTAACATGCATATATACATATATTTATATACGTATGTGCTCAATTATGTTGAGGAAAGCATTAATATTTATGATGAAAAGTATATCCCAAATTATTATGAAAAGTTTGAAAAACTGATATACTTCCTTTTCTAACATACCTAACTAAAATGAATGTTGCTTTGCTATAAGAATCGGATCTGACACTTTCCAAATGACATTATTTGTTAAGCGAGCCAAACAAAGTTATTTTGAAAACATTAAACACGGGGAACTACTCTTAAAAATTAATTTGCAGATAATCATATGCTGATCTGCCAAAATAAAGTTCAAAGCGCTCTCTTCTTCTACGGGCAAATTTCGATTTGCAATTACGTTGCTGGATGTTTGACAAAACAAAATCATTTGCTAGAATCATTGATAGTTTAAGTCATACCGAATAACGAAACTTATTCAGGAAATAAGAAACCAACATGACCATTTTGAAAGCATACTATATTATTATTTTATGACGGAAGTAGCTGCCAATTAAGAAAGACATTTTTTATTTGGAGTTTATTCGATTTCTTGGTTCAATTCGGTGCAGTCGATAGAGTTGATGCGGTTATAAAAAGAAATATTTTGAAAAAATCGAGTTTGAAGAATTTTAATTTTTAAATATATTAAGCTTTAAGAGACATAATTTTTTTATACAAATGGAAAGGTATTTAACAGCTTAAAAAAATGTCGTTTCATTTCTATTATGTCGAAAAAGTAGTACTATATTTTGTCGCGTTCTAAATTCCCCATTGATTGCCAATATATGGAAAACATTAAATCGACAGAACCCATATTTTGGACTAAACATAATTCTACTAAAATGCTATTAAAAAAAGTGTGTGTGTGCAATTCAAACACGGTAAAAGTGAAAATTATAAAAAGTAGCCTGCAAGAGATTGAGATTAATATAGAGTATCAGGGGTATTAGGATAAATGTTAGTTTTATTATGCTAGATACACATAGGCAACCGTTGAAGCAACATGCTACTACCAAAAATTTTTAATTTTTTTGATATTGCTTGCAACGGTTGCGGCAACACAAAAGCAATGGCCAAAACAGCTACACATGGCTGTGTTGCCGCAACGGTTGCCTCGTGTTTATCTAGCATTAGGTTTATTATTCTAGGTTCATAGTGCTGCGGAGTGAAGCAACGAACGAAATGAAATGAATGTCAGCGTAAACGAGTAAAACAAAATGAGCAAAGAGAACAAAGAACAGAGCATTAAGAATTATGCTTTGAAAAAAGTGCTTATTTGCTACCTCAATTTCGCACACATGGTTTGTACCAGGGTATAGTGTAATAATACATAGTGACGCCACTACACCAGGCGCTCTCAAAAAACTACAGTTCAGAGAGAATAGCTACACTCAGTATGAAGGTATTTTTTTTCATTCCATGTTTTATGTAGCAAATACAAAAACAAAATCATACGAGGCGCTCCCCCTTTTTTCTCACTACTGCTCTCAGTTACATATATTGTGAGAGTTACGCTACCTTCTATAATTATACCATATACCAGGGCTTACTTAACAAATTTTGAGAGGGGCAGAAAGAGCAAAAGAGAGAAAAAAGCCAACCACAACTTGTAGTTGAAAACAAACTAACGCAACCTTTCCCTCTGACTATCGCAAGCGAACTAAAATTTAAGTGACTAGAAAAGAGAACGAATAGCAGCACGCTCCTACCTCAGTAAGTATACCATGTATCAGGTAGTGCGAAATTGCTAACCATGGTGAAATAACAATAAGGTAGCGGATATCTTCTTTCTGGTTTACATAAATTTGTCTTACACATAAGAGCGTTACAACGCGATAAAGGTGAGAGAGAAATATATATTAAAAATAGTTGTTTTGATTCTTTTGTGCTGCTGCAAAATATTTTTCTTAAAATTTTTTTTTATTTCCAAAAAGTCTGCCTTCCTTTTTTGTATTTTAAGTTTTTTTTATTTCTAATCTTAAACAATTTTTTTTTCCTAATAGCTTCTATATGAGTTGCATTTTTAATAGGATCATTTATTAGTTTTGTACTAAAATTAACCATAGTACAAAATGTTAACAAAACTAAAAAAAAAAATTGATGGCTAGGAACACAGAAAAGTTTAAGAAGACCCAGTTCCAATTTTTGAGAGTGGGTTTAGACGATTCTTTTCGAACAAGATTGCGAAAATATTGCTGTTGGTCCTGTTTTTTGGAAGCTCCCGCAGAGTAGTAATAATAGTTGATATGCTAAAAAGCCAAGGCGGAGCTTTGGACTTCTCCACCATTGGTAGAGGATCAACGTTGAACTCTTTAGAAAGAGAGGCGCATCCACGTATTGTGAAGTAGTTGGTTTGGTGAGCAAAAGAGTTGAGGTATAAGTTTGTCCGTGGATTCAGTATTTATTTTGACTTCCATGCTCGGTAAACCAGTTTTGGCCAAAATACATTTGGTTGGTGATGTAAGAAATGCATTAATGCATCGTCGAGCTGCAGTCTGGTAGGCAGGTGTAAACAACTGTATGTGCGACTGAGCACACCATCCAATATTGGTACCGCGTACTCTATTTCGGAGAGTATTAGAGCCCTAGTGACATTAAGTTAAGTATTTATATTAACTAAAAAGTGCTTATATGAGAGGTATTTGATGATATTTTATTTACAATGCTTTTTAAAAGTATTTTTTCTCAAAGTAAATACCAAGAATCATAAGAGCCTCACACAATCTATGACAAAATTACTAAAATATAAACTAGTGTATGTACATAGAGTTTTTTTTACAAATGTGCAGGATTTTACATTTTTTAGGGGAGAGAGTTGCCCAGGAACCCAGACCCCATTCATAAATTCAATTATTAATATTAAATTATTATGTATACAAAATAACAAATTAAAAAAAAGGCACTCATTTAAATTTGAAGCACTTACTTACAAATACATACATGCAGTTTGAATTCTACCCTTTAAGATATAAAAACCTTATATTAATCATTTATTTTATAAACATAATTTCTCAAACATTATTCTTAAAAACTGTTTGTATTTGTTGGCTTGTCGCTTAAAATCAAGAAGAACTAGAAACTATTCCGCTATATATCCACTCACCACGAATGTGGCTTACATACTAAATAAAATATGTCAACATTTCAGAGATCAGCCTTCAATTATCTATCGCCTTCTTATTATTTCACCAGGGACCACACTTTCAGTTGTGCAGTAACTGTTGTAGTGGAAGGTTGTGTGCATAATAATCAACAACAAAAAATATGTGAACTTTTTTCCTGCAGAATGTATGTGTATATAGCAGCTTGTTTACGTAGAAATGCACTCATGTAAATGTGTGCATTTAAAGTACAAAGAATAAATTTAGTGAATATGTTAATGAGATCGTGTGAAAAAATTGTAAGTTTGCTCAAAATCGGAAGTGGCTATACCTCACCTCCCATGTAAGCGGTAAACGAAATTCAACATATCTTTCCATCCATTTGAGGAACCATCCCAGTACTTCGTGGTATAAATGTTAATAAGATCGGGAGAAGTTATTTTATTAAGTCATAGTAGCATGCCAAGGTAAATCAAATATTCTAAAAAAATTTATTCTCGGCAATACTTTTATAAAAATAAAAATTTTTAAAGTCCATTTTCGAGTTTTAAAATATTATCTGTAAGATTCCATTAATTGATCGCAAACATCAACGCTGCCCATACTCTTGTTGTATTCCCTGACGATTCTAGGAGCTTGAACTTCCACTTGCCTTATCTCTTTTTGTCCCCAGTGTTTCACGTGTTCAACTGGGCCACACACTTCAGCCGAAGATGCAAGAAATACCGACTTTGAATCCTTCCACTGCACCACAACAATATTGTCATCGCTATGAAAAAATTCCTCCATATCACCCCTTTTCACGTGTTTCTCATTCGCGAAATGTTTTTTATTCTGTTCCTCATTATTGTTCCAATAGCATAGATTCCATGTTTCAACAGAGGCTGTAGTAGTGGAATTGTCATGAAATAACGGCCAAAAAACAGTTTTCAACCTTCAGGAAGTGTTTTAACCAAACGCAAAACAAAGCCTCGTCCTAAGCCTAAATTCGAGCACGGATGTGATGTAGTCTTGCCTTGATAAATCTCAAAAAAAAAGCACCAGCCTCTCAGAGGTTGTTAAAACTTCGTTTTTCAATCCCTCTCCTCCAGGTTAATTTGGGAGGCTCTATCTAACAGGGCACCGACCAGTAAATGGTATAACTTATTCGTCTATTGAGTCAGCGTTGAATTTTATTGGAATGTTTCTATAAGCAGATCTAACACGTTCAAGTTATGGATATTTTTTCAAAAGCAAGATTGATTTTTCTCTGCATCCATTACATCATTGTTTTTCACCGCATGTAGACACATGCGCAAGAGAAAGAATGGATCACGACTCATGGTAACAGTCTTGTGGTTTTCTCCCAGTAGCATTGGATAATCAATGCAGCCCATCGCAATGACGATACCAACAAAAACTTTAATTTCAGCTACTGATGCTCCCAGTGCTTCTTGGCAACAATAAGGGTCTGGTCCAGCGTTGGCACACGCCGTGCACCGCAAATAGAGATTTGCTCTGCCGCAGCGCTGGCTGCACACGTACATTAACTGTCGTGTGGTTGCTGTTATGGCGCTGTTACGCTGTAATGCCGATGTTGAGGCGAAGCAAAATGAATCAGTTGCTGTTCAGCCGTTGTTGATACTTTTATCATTATGTTGATTCGCGCACTAACGCAATGGAAACATATGACTGTGTTGGTGCCAAGGTATACTTAACAAGGTTAGAGCCTAAGCGTCACTCGGTGGTAGAAATTTTGAGAGAGGCAGAATGAATCTCAAACGGTCTTCTTTTTCAAATATCAAGACGATTGGCAGTTTGACTTACATCTGGTGGTGTCTCTGATAGCGCATTTACCTTTTCTCTTCTTCTTCATTGTCGCTTTCCTTGTCTGATATTTATATGATAAAAGTATCAACAACGGCTGAACAGCAACTGATTCATTTTGCTTCGCCTCAATATCGGCATTACAGCGTAACAGCGCCATAACAGCAACCACACGACAGTTAAGTTCTCTTCTGACGTTCATTACGAAAATATTGTACAATAAGATTGTACAATAAGATTGACTGTACAATAAGATTGACTACGGTTTCAGAAGTAAAGAAACAAATCAAGACCCTAAAGGATAAAAAGGCGCCTGGATATGATCTTGTATCAGGCAAACCCCTTAAAGAGCTATATCTAGCAATTAGCTATATCAGAAATATTTACAATGCGGCAATTAGGCAAACATATTTTCCTGCCGTGTGGAAAGTCGCACAAATAAATCCCATACCTAAACCCAATAAAGACGCAACAAATACAAGCTCATACAGACCAATAATTTTATTGCCTGTGTTATCTAAAATATTTGAAAAAATATTATATGATAGAATAGAGCCAATCCTGACACAACAGCAAATTATTCCAGGCCATCAATTTGGGTTTAGAAGAAAACATTCCACTATTCAACAAATACATAGAGTTATGCATAAGATACTAGATGATTTTGACAGAAAGAAATACTGTGTAGCCGTCTAATTGGACATTGCCAAAGCATTTGATAAAGTATGGCACAGAGGCTTATTATACAAATTACAAGGATGTATACCGCACAAAATGTTTAAACTCTTGGAAAGCTATATTTGCAACAGACACTTTTACGTAAAATACGAAGATGGATATTCTGACATATTAAAAATGACAGCAGGCGTACCTCAAGGCAGCGTACTGGGCCCATTGATATATCTCATATACACCGCAGACTTACCGACACCTACAAGCAATGATTGTATGATAGCAACATTTGCAGATACAGTATTATTATCATCTAATTGTGACGAAAAGAATGCAACAAACACACTCCAAGAAATTCTAAACCAAACAATTGACTGGTTTCAAAAATGGGGCATAGAAGTAAACCAGGAACAAACTGTCCAAGTAATTTACACAAACAGAAGAACAAAATGTTACCATATTAAAATAAAAAACAACAACATAAAAATTAAACCCTATGCAAAACACTTAGGAATAACAATAGACTCTAAGCTGACATGGAAACCACACATAAAAAACAAACGAAATGAAGTAAGACACAAATTTAAACAATTAAACTGGCTACTTGGGACAAAATCCAAATTATCGCTTGACAATAAACTTAAAATTTATAAAGCAATAATTATGCCAATATTGAAGTATGGCATCGAGATATGGGGTACTGCAAGCAAAACCAACTTGCAACTTATACAAAGGACGCAGTCTAAAATCTTAAGATTAATATCTAATGCTGATTGGTATATTACCAACACAGATATACATCGTGACCTTAGTGTACCTAAAATTGAGGAAACGATGAGATGCTCTAGCACTAAGTACACAAACCGACTGCTAATTCATACAAACCAAGAAATGAGACAACTGCCTACAATAGAAAGCTCAACACGCAGGAGACTGAAGCGGCTCGATCCAACAAACATAATGCATAGATACCTTTAAGCCTATACTATATCTATATACAATACTATAATAAGTATACACTATATTTAATCTAACAGTAAACTTGTTTCTTATTGTCCATATGCACTTATTAGTAGTAATTCTATGGAAATGAACGATGCGATATTCCGCGAAGAGTGGGGCAGTCGCATGTAGTAAGATTACATAGATTACCAACGTAAATGTATATGAGTAAAAATATTGTTTTTTATTATTTTATTCTAATTTTAGTTATTATGATAATTACAATTATTACTTTAAGTTAGAAATACATTAATGACACTGGTCATTGAGCGTACTATATGCCCATTATAGTAAAAAAAATTACTTATTGTTTAAAACAAACAGATTGTAAACATCCAGGGAAATAAAAAAAAAAAAAAAAACAACGACAGTTAATGTACGTGTGCAGCCAGCGCTGCGGCAGAGCAAATCTCTATGTGCGGTGCAGGGCGTGTGCCAACGCTGGACCAAACCCCTTATTGTTGCCAAGAAGCCCTGGGAGCATCAGGAGCTGAAATTAAAGTTTTTGTTGGTATCGTCATTGCGATGGGCTGCATTGATTCTCCAAGGCTACTGGGAGAAAACCACAAGACTGTTACCATGAGTCGTGATCCATTCTTTCTCTTGCGCATGTGTCTACATGCGGTGAAAAACAATGATGTAATGGATGCAGAGAAAAATCAATCTTCTTTTTGAAAAAATATCCATAACTTGAACGTGTTAGATCTGCTTATAGAAATATTCCAATTAAATTCAACGCTGACTCAATAGACGAATAAATTATACCATTTACTGGTCGGTGCCCTGTTAGACAGAGCCTCCCAAATTAACCTGGAAATAAATTTTTTTAGAATATTTGATTTACCTTGGCATGCTACTATGACTTAATAAAATAAACTCTCCCGATCTTATTAACATTTATACCACGAAGTACTGGGATGGAATTTCGTTTACCGCTTACATGGGAGGTGAGGTATAGCCACTTCCGATTTTGAGCAAACTTACAATTTTTTCACACGATCTCATTAACATATTCACTAAATTTATTCTTTGTACTTTAAATGCACACATATACATGAGTGCATTTCTACGTAAACAAGCTGCTATATACACATACATTCTGCAGGAAAAAAGTTCACATATTTTTTGTTGTTGATTATTATGCACAATGCGCACACACAACCTTCCGCTACAACAGTTACTGCACAACTGAAAGTGTGGGCCCTGGTGAAATAATAAGAAGGCGGTAGATAATTGAAGGCTGATCTCTGAAATGTTGACATATTTTATTTAGTATGTAAGCCACATTCGTGGTGAGTGGATATATAGCGGAATAGTTTCTAGTTCTTCTTGATTTTAAGCGACAAGCCAACAAATACAAACAGTTTTTAAGAATAATGTTTGAGAAATTATGTTTATAAAATAAATGATTAATATAAGGTTTTTATATCTTAAAGGGTAGAATTCAAACTGCATGTATGTATTTGTAAGTAAGTGCTTCAAATTTAAATGAGTGCCTTTTTTTTAATTTGTTATTTTGTATACATAATAATTTAATATTAATAATTGAATTTATGAATGGGGTCTGGGTTCCTGGGCTACTCTCTCCCCTAAAAAATGTAAAATCCTGCACATTTGTAAAAAAAACTCTATGTACATACACTAGTTTATATTTTAGTAATTTTGTCATAGATTGTGTGAGGCTCTTATGATTCTTGGTATTTACTTTGAGAAAAAATACTTTTAAAAAGCATTGTAAATAAAATATCATCAAATACCTCTCATATAAGCACTTTTTAGTTAATATAAATACTTAACTTAATGTCACTAGGGCTCTAATACTTTCCGAAATAGAGTACGCGGTACCAATATTGGATGGTGTGCTCAGTCGTACATAAAGTTGTTTACACCTGCCTACCAGACTGCAGCTCGACGATGCATTAATGCATTTCTTACATCACCAACCAAATGTATTTTGGCCAAAACTGGTTTACCGAGCATGGAAGTCAAAATAAATATGGAATCCACGGACAAACTTATACCTCAACTCTTTTGCTCACCAAACCAACTACTTCACAATACGTGGCTGCGCTTCTCTTTGTAAAGAGTTCAACGTTGATCATCTACCAATGGTGAAAAAGTCCAAAGCTCCACCTTGGCTTTTTAGTATATCAACTATTATTACTACTCTGCGGGAGCTTCCAAAAAACAGGACCAACAGCGATATTTTCGCAACCGTTGCTTCGTGTGTAGCTGTTTTGCCCATTGCTTTTCGTGTTGCCGCAACCGTTGCCGGCAATATATATATATATATATATATATATATATATATATATATATATATATATATATATATATATATATAGATCATGAAGTTACTATTCTTCAAAATGATTAAGAGAGAGCATATTTATATATATATATATATATATATATATATATATATATATATATATATATATATATATATATATATATATATATATATATGTATATATATATATTAATATATATATATGTATATATATATATTAATATATATATATATGTATACATATATATATATATATGCTCTCTCTTTCTTAATCATTTTGAAGAATAGTAACTTCATGATCTATATATATATATATATATATATATATATATATATATATATATATATATATATATATAGCTGTTACACGATGCCGTAGCAAATCTCCCATCACCAAAGTTTTTTGGACGGTATCGTACGCAGTGAACGCAATTATTCACGATCTTTGCTGCTACTTCTCGTGCGTTGAGACTACAAAATTGATCTCGTAGTAGTGCGACTACCGGTCCAGCATGGAAGTTCATTATATGAAAATTACGCATCAGATTTAGCACGAACGGGTCCTTCTCTCGTAAAATTAATGGATATTTAGTGTCGTCGGAAATGTCACCGTTCTGTAGTCGTCCCCCAACTCTGAGGAGCTCGTATTGACTTGAAGAGTCTATAAAAATGCTTAGTAAATTCAGAGTACCTGTGATGACTTCTTCGTTTTTCCGAATTCGCAGTTCGTTTGCAAAATAATGATGTTGTATTGCGTATACGGTACATTGTAGGGCAGCTGACATTTTCTGTAAAAATATAATGATAGAATTTAGTTTTTTACGTTTTACTTTGATAAATACAAAACGCAGTATAAAAACGAATATGCGTTGTAATTTTTTGTAGCTACTGATTTTGTGAATGCCATCCATTGATTGATTATTGCTTGACATACAAGCGAATACTTCTTAATTTCGAAAATATTGTCATCATCGTGATGTATGTTCTTGACGTTCGGAGGAAACTGGTCGTGATAAAGATGTAAGAATTTAGGCCGGTGTGTCCAATGGGATGATAACAGTATTTTTACAGATGCTCCTCTCGATATAAGATTAGCCGGATTCTGTGTAAAAGGCACAGTCGCCAAATGACACCAGATGTGAGTTCTTGGATATCTGCCACACGGTTGCCTACAAACGTAGATAATGTTGACGAATGCATTTTTAGGCAATGCAATACCACTTGTTGGCCATACCAAAAATATACAGCCTTTGGATTTATACGCAGTGATTCCTTCGTTTGTTTCCACAGAAGAGGCAAAGTTTTGAGCTTGAGTGGTGCAACCTGTGATTTCGTCACGAGCCCGCAGAAAGACTCTGGACCCATGAAAGGGGACGCTGCCCCTCTCCTGGCCAAGTCATCTGCTTGCTCGTTTCCTGGTATGCCCGCATGTCCGGGTACCCAGTATATAGTGATCTTATTAGATTTTCCTAGTTTATTAAGTTTGCTTATGCATTCCATGACCAGTTTGGATTTGATCATAGGCGAACTTACTGCTTTAATAGCCGCCTGGCTATCGGAGAAGATAGAGATTCTTTGATTCTTGTACCTTGTACATCTTTCTTTTGCATATATATCTGCCTGAAAGATACTTGTAAATTTCCCTAGTGATTCGAAGTATTTAGTGCGTGGTCAGAAGACTCCAACTCCACTTCCTTCGTCTGTTAGGGAACCATCTGTGTACCAGCTAATTGCTCCTGGTTTGATATTGTAGTTCAGCGTTATGTTTCCCCATTCTACTTTATTGCTGAGCCCTACTTGAAATCTTCTATTGTTCATTATACCTAGGTTATCACTAGGGTATTGCAGGAGTGGGTGGGCGTCTTTCATATTGCCACTTGTTTGATTCCCAGTACAGGTCTTCCTGTTAGTGTTAATTCTTCCTACCCTAGCAATGGCTCTGTCAGCCTGTTGTTGGATATGAAGATGCAGCGGCGTTAGATTTAGTACATCTAATGCCACACTAGGACAGGTTCGCATTGCTCCTGTTATAGTTATACAAGCTAACGTTTGAACTTTGTTCAGTTGTATTCTAGTTGTTGTCAGTTTTGCTCTATCCGCCCAGACAATGGCTCCATATGTTATTATGGGTCTGACCATTGTGAGGTACATCCATTTCATTATTTTGGGGGTACACCCCCAGTTCTTACCTGCAATGACTCTGCAAGTCATCATTGCCATTGTAGCTTTCCTCACTACGTATTCTAAGTGATTTTTCCGTGTGGTACGCTTGTCAAATATTACTCCTAGGTATTTTACCTCCTTGGAGAATTCGATCAGCGTGCCATTCACCCGTATTGGCTTGAGTAACTTCATCTTATACTTCCTAGAGAAAGGAACAATATTAGTTTTAGATGGGTTAATACTCAGGCCTACCTTAGAGCACCAAGATCTTGTGATGTAAATGCCCATCTTAATTTGGTCACATAGTGTGTCTTCATGCTTCCCCATCCTTTGTCCTTTACGGCATTACGAATGAGGGTGTCTAGCTGGTATAGGGCAGTTTCAGTGGATCTGCCAGAACTATGTGCATGTTGATTTCTGTGAAGTAGTTCTTTAATCAGGTAAGTGGTCCTGATGTGGTTATCCACTAGCTTTTCTTCAGCATAAATGAGGTAAGGCTTATTGGTCTGAAGGACTTGGGTGAGAAGGGGTCTTTCTTGCCCGCCTTCGGGATAAACACCACTTTTGCTTTCCTCCAGCACATAGGTATATAACCGAGCGCCAGACTA
Organism: Leucophenga maculata; assembly: GCA_035044805.1. Lineage (NCBI taxonomy): Eukaryota > Metazoa > Arthropoda > Insecta > Diptera > Drosophilidae > Leucophenga > Leucophenga maculata. The sequence continues at coordinate 40,011 of JAWNNP010002160.1, read as the reverse complement.
CTTCTGAACATTTTCAGCATTGGGCCTATTAGAAGGTCTAGTCCCCTCTGTAGCAATGCTGGGAATATTTCATCGTCCCCAGGGGATTTGAAAGGTTTAAATGAGCCGATGGCCCATCTTATCCTGTCTTCCGTGCAAATATCGCTTGCTAGTTTCCAGTTCGGTCTTCTGGTGTTTCCCTTATGCAAGTATTCTGGTGTAACTTCTTGCAGAATGGGGATGCATTCTGGAAAGTGAGTTGCGAGTAGAAAGCGTGCTTTCTCCTCCTCGTCTTTCGTAAATGTACCGTCTGGCTTCTTTAGACAGAGTCCTTGAACTGTTTAAGTTTTAGAGAGAGCTCTAACAATTCTAGTTGCAGGACTTGTATCTACAATGTTACTGCAAAATTTTCGAAAGTTATCTCTCTTTGCCTTTCGTATATTTTTGTTATATTCAGTATGACTGGTCGTGTACTGTGACCAGTCTCCAGTGCGCTTAGATTTATTAAATAGGTTTCTTACTATTTTCATAAGTTTCTCTAAATCTTTGTTCCACCAGGAAGTGTCTTTTGCTGACTTGACCTCCTTTTGTTTGCAGCTTTGATGGTATGCATCAATTATAGCTGCATTATAGCCGTCCACCATTATTTCTAAGTTAAGTGGTGAGTTGGCTTTCTTGTGATCGTTTAATTCCACCAAGTTGCTCTTGAGGCCAATCTCATACATTTCCCAGTTAGTGCGTCTTGGATTCCTTATGATTTTCTTGAAACTAGAAGCCCCTGCTATGTCTAAAAGTATGATCCTATGATCTGACATATATGGCTCATCTGATACCCCCAGTTACATACAAAGTTTGCCATGTGGGCGTTGCAGAAGGTGATGTCAATCACCTCTTGTCTGGCCCTAGTGACAAAGGTAGGAGTATTTCCTACGTTCAATATATTTAGCTCCTTCTGTAGGATAAATTCTAGTAGGTACTCACCCCTTTTATTTGTATTGGTGCTTCCCCACACACGGTTATGTGCGTTGGCATCACATCCAATTACCAGCGGTAGATTCCGTGTTTGGCGGTGTTGCACCACTCTTTGGTTGGAGGTTCAGTTTGTTCGCCTGGAAGGTATCCAGTCGCGATCACTACCTCACGTAGGGTCCCGCCGATATCCAGTTTTAATTGGATAGCGATTAGGTCTTTTGTAAGAAATTCTGAAAGGCAAGTGTATGTAATATCCTTTCTCATTAAGATACATGTTCTTGGTTTGTCAGATCTGACATCCCAAATTACTTGTGTGTCTTGAGTGCCCAGTCCTCTTATACTTCCTTTATAAATCCAGGGTTCCTGGATTATCACTAGGCCCAGGTCCAGCCTGGCGGTCAATCTGGCGATCACAGCAGATGCCGCTTTCGCATGGTGGATATTGACCTGTGCCATATTGGTGCTTGCAGTCATTTTAACTTACAGTAACGGGCTCATAGACCCATCGCCCTCATCTGGAAGGGAGACAGCCTCCTCCTCCGACATTGGCGTGTCATCGTAAATCAATGATATATTGGTGTCTTCTATCGAGTCCAGCTCGCCTGGGAGAAGGTCGATTTCCGATTCCTTCTCGGGTGGTGCTTCACCTACTGCCTGTACCTCAATTGGTGACAGTTCGTTCGCAACCATACCCGTTGGATCGTTCGTTTCACCTTTCTCCCGAACCGGTAGTTTATTTTGTTGTTCCGGGCTTGGATAGCCTTCATCGACTGCTCATCGATACCTATCGTGAGCAGTCTGCCGGTTCCCGACTCTTTACACCGCAGTGTCTTCCATGCGTTGATATTGAGTTCAGCGTTCTGGATTTTTACCAGCTTGTAAAGCTCTTCTGATTGCTTCCCAGCGCTTCTCGACAGGTATATGGTTACGATGTGCATACTGGGTATTTTATCCCCACTGCACGTCGTCATTGGTGTCCCCAGCACCGTCATTTTAGGCACTACCTCTTTGAGCCAGCTCGCACAGCCCTGGTCCTCACAGTCGATCAGTATCAAGCCTGACCTAAAGTGGCTGTTCTGACCAGCCTTGCATCATGGCAGCCATGAGTGCTTCTTCCACTTTACCTAGGTCTTCCCGGGATAGGATGACTTCCGGGTAGGTGCGTGGAAGAACCGCAATCTTAATGCCCTTTGCCTGGTCAGCATAGCTGGGTCCGTCTCTGCAGCTTTTTGTAGTAGGTTGGTTGCCTTTACTCCTCTTGGGCTCCGCAATGGGGCGTAGTTTGTGCCCTTTTCTTCGGCGCGTTGGTGCCATCCACCTTGTTTACAGGCTGAGCCCTGTGTTCAAGCGCCTTCTCCTTGGCTACTTCCGCTTTGAAGCCCTTTTTTAGGTAGCGGAGGTACCATTTGTACCCGGCCCCACTCAGTCCCTTTTTGAGTGGGTCTTCAGGGCCTCCGGGCTCTCCGTGCCCAGGCCGGGGTTGTGTTTCGCGTTGCTTATGCTGTGACGCAAGTTGGACCGCCCTCAGGGTTTGGCCGCTAACAAGACCTGTGCTTGTGGTAGCAGCTTCTTCCTGAGTTCTGGCTGGTCTTTGCCGCTCAGCAGGACGCTTGGGCGTTTCGTCGCCCCTTCGAATATTCTTTTTAGGCGTTGACCTGCCTAGAAGGTCCCGCATTAATATTGTTAATATTGTTAATATTAATATTGTTCGTTTCCATAAAGTTCCCACGAGTGTAGGGGTGCAGAGGTCCACCGTGACATAGCCCCCAGTATCACGGCAAGGCCTTAGTTACTCTCCGAGGCGGCCAGGTATCGGAGAGGCTCCGTGTGAATACAGCCTGGTTTACCCCCGGCTGCAAAACTAAACCCAATGAGCACGGTGCGCATAACACTCTGGGTTTGGGGGGAGGAATGGAGGTGATAGATGTGGGTAGTGAGTATGAAGAAGTAAAGAAGCAGAGGATAGGAAAGATAGTGAGATGCAAGCTTTTAGGGAAGACGTCATCTCAAGCGTCTTGTCAGTGCTGCAAGCAGACACCCGCTTATTGTCCGGGACTCTCTGTTTGCAACTGCTTTTTCGAGAGCTAACCACAACCGAGCTTGAATCACAGTACGTCTTAGTACCGGCTTAGCCTTTTCTAAATTAATATCCGCAACCTGCGACCCGTCTGGTTCCCCAAGCTAACGGGACTCGCAGAACAGTTCCTCAAATTCTGCGAGCAGATTTGGCCGTGATATGTTAAATATAAATTTTTAACATACCTTTTTTTACATATCTTTGTATCGATGTGAGGTACAGAGATGAAATTCAATAGATATGTTGATGGGATTGGGAGAAGTAAATCTAAAAAGTTTGGTCAAAATCGGAAGGCCGCCCCTTGAAGCCCTAAACAAAACTCGTCATATCTTCGAATCCATTTGAGGTGCAGAGATGAAATTTGGAATACAATGGGATAGGGAGAAGTGTTCCTACCTATTTCAGTCGAAAATGGATGGGGCGTTAACCCACCGCCCATAAAAGCCATAAACAAAACTAGTCATATGTTTGAATCCATTTGAGGTGCAGATATGAAATTTAGAATACTCGTTAATGGGGTAGAGAGAAATAATCCTACCTATTTTAGTCAAAACTGAATGGGGCGTTAACTCGCCGCCCTTAAAAGCCATAAACAAAATTAGTCATATCTTCGAATCCATTTGAGGTACAAAGATAAAATTTGGTATATTTATGTTATTGGAGCCGGAGAAGTAATTTTATTAAGTTTACTCAAAATCGGAGGGTCGATGCCCCGCTCCCATATAAGCCATAAACAAAATTCGTCATATCTTTCCAGCCATTTTAGGTGCTGGGTTGAAATTTGGTATACATGATAATGGGATTGATAGACTTACTAAGCGATGGAAAAAATTATCAAATCTTTGAAGCCATTTGAGGTACACGATGAGATGTGGTAATAGGATCGGAAAAGTTTGATCCATTAGACAAGTCTGAAAAGATTGGTAATATACGCGGGCAAATCCGTGGGATCAGCTAGTAAATATATAATTTTTATATTAATATATATTTCGCTATAAGTTCCTTATATTAGATACGTTATAATTTACATTTAGTTAATAATTAATATACATATTCATTCTATATTCGTATTATTATTAAGTATTAATATTATCGCTATTATAATTATTATTATTAAATTTTTTTACTGTTATTATTTTTATCATTACCATTTTTACTACCTATTAAATAATACTACAAATTATTAATTTATATTATCTTTCATTTAAAAATGTGGGTCAATGAGTGGAAATACCTTTATTTATTTTCATTATATATAGTAAATGATGCTCAATGTCTAGTGTGCAATCGAGTAGTGGGTAAAATAAGTAAATATAATATTGAGCGCCACTACTTACAAATGCATAAGGAGATGAATAGTATAGCTTATGAGGAATTAATTTGATAGAAAAGTTGAAAAAATCGTTTAACTTAAAGAATAAACGGATTGCCGATAAAGAAGTCCACATTCCATGCTAAACTTACTGCTAAACTTACTGCTTCATATACAGTGCCTTTGGCTTTAGGCAGAAAAGGACGAACATTTGTTGATGGTATTTTTTTCAAAGAGCTGTGCTCAGATGTATTGAAAATTATTGGACCAAACGGGAAAGATGCTCTCAATTTTGTTGAAAGTATACCCTTATCCATACAAACAATTGGTCGATGAATGGAGCAAATAAGTAAATACTTTATCAAAGAAAAAATACGAATCGAAGACTGCCAATAATCCGTGTTCCTGTATAAACGTGTTGATATATGTAATATCAGTCAGATGCTAATGTGCGTAAAAACGGTAGATTCTTTTTATTTTTCATTCATAACATTCAATTATACAATTTTTATCTGCTGCATTTTGCAAATGAAGTAAATAAAACAAAAGAGATATATTGCAGTCACACACAGACACACAGTCCTTTCCCACCGTCGTAATTCTGGGCATTTTCGAGCTGTCATTTCTCAAACGAATCCAATTGTATTTTCATAAAAAAAAATGCAATAAAGTAATCGCTTAGAATTTCTCTTAGTGCAAAACACACGCTTACATTCACGCATTGGCTGCCTCTCCGTTTGCACAGCACTGATTTAAAGTATATATATGCTTGTACTGGCTGATTTGTATCTTCTATTCGCAAGATAAGCTGATAAAGACGGTCTTCAGGATTGATCAATATCTAGCGATATATTTTAGTTATAAAAACGGTTTAAATGTTTAACCGCTTAGACTCAGCAGAATCTTTTTTTGAAGTGTTGGTCCAACCATCATCACATCATTTACAGATACACCTGAATCTGTAGTGGAAGATGCGACAAAAACAACTCTCAGCTACGTTTTTGACGACGATGGCTTAAAGACACAATGATGGAGTATTAAGTAATGCGGTTTATGATTAAAGTTTTCAGTGAAAAGTTGCATATGACCAAGAGCCTCATATTCACGCAATAATGTAATATATTGTGTGCGCAACGCTGGATTTTTGTTAAGTCGTCTCTCCAGTGTGTAGAAATGGCGTAAAGCAATTGGATATGATGAGCCCAGAGTTTGATGATTATCCTTGAAAAGTATTCTGGTTACAATTTTGCCGTCATGTTGTGTGTGTGTAGCTCTGTCGTAAAAAGATTCACATTAAGACTGTTCCTAAATGAATTTAGATGCTTTGATTATAGTTTTCTCCAATACCTTTCAACCAGTTTATAAAGGATATCGGCGCGTGAGGTGTTTTTTATGAGTATAGTTGTTGGTTCAAGAGACCATTTATTTTAGATATGCCTCCTACTATTATCCAACCGAATGTGGTCCTTTGTAATGTAGGCAAGCCTGATCCCAATTTGATTTGGCCTATCGAAAGCATATCGAAGAAAACTTCTCCGTCTATGAGCATGTCAATTTTGCGAATGTCATTGAAGTGTGGATCAGCTAATTCTATGTTGTAAGGAATAATTAGATTGGGATCGTTTGCTCATTCACCTGGAAATGGCCAACAATGATTCTTGTGTCAAACGGTCCAAGCAACGTCCGTTAGGACACGTATCTCCTGGGTAGCCTCTGAACATCAGTTCAGAGGTGAGCTAACGTGAGAGGTGCGCTGGGCTTGGGACCCGCCACTTTAAAAAAAAAAAAAACCCCACTGAAAACGTTTATGAAGCCTCGGAAGGACCCCTTTGATGACGACATCCGCAAACGCTACAAGGATCATAAATTGAGGATATGCACCTGGAATGTCCGCACCCTTAATTGGCACGAGGGACTGTTATACAAACTTAAAAAGGCTCTACCAAATCCATTTTTTTTTATGCTTAAATTGTATCTTACACAAAGGAAGTATTATGTGAATGTTATGGACACATTTTCAGATACATATGCAATTAAATCTGGTATACATCAAGGAACTGTGTTGTGACCAGTGCATCTATACTGCGAACATGCCTGTAAATGACAATGTGACTATGGCAACTTATGCTAACGACACTGCTATCCTAGCTACAGAAGACAGTGCTGTTAATGCCTCGAACATCCCCTAAGATCAGTTAGATCGAATGCAAGATTGGCTAAATAAGTGAAATATTAAGGTAAACCCGAAAACATGTTTTCACATAACTTTTACAACTAGGAGACAAGATTGTCCCAGCGTATTAATTCTAATCATTTCTACCAATTACCAATTGTGTTAACTTTCTTGGAATGCATTTGGACCGTCGACTAACATATAAACTGCATATCAAAGCTATAAGGGCTAACAGCTCAAACAAAAATATAATCCGAAATCTAAACTAAGGTTGAATAAAAATTACTGCTACATAAATCATTGTTAAAACCTGTAAGAGCTTATGGCATTTATTTATGTAGAACTACAAGTGATTCCAATGTAGATATATCAATCAAAAAATTTAAGATTGATATTCCTTGGTTTGTTATAATAGATATATGCCTGGAATGTAATACATATAAATTACAACAAAGGGGTTTTCTTACAAAAACATAGGAGAAGAGACACATTTGTAAGGGGGCTACATCTTCTAGGGGTTATTCAAATTGATATAAAATACACCAAGTTTGAAATTTTTATCATAAATAACAAGAAACCCATTTTTTTTCCATTCAAAAACTTAGAAAGAAGTAGCCGGTTATTATGACTGCTACCTCTTAGAGAACAGTTGGCATGCTCATTTGAAGAGGGAATAGGACAGACAAAATGTTTAAACTTGATGGCTGTATCTTTTATAATCTCAAAATTGTAGATGTTCATACGGAAAGTTAGAGAGATGGACATGTCTATATCAAATTGACCTTTTGTATAGGCTATTTTATTAGGATTGACATGAAATACACCAAGTTTGATTAATCAGTTTTTAACAACATCCTTTCATACAAAGACCCTAAAAGGTGTGTAGATTTGAAGCCCTATATCCATCTAGTGGTCTGACATGCACCTATATAAAATATTTCATCACGATGAACGTAAGTGCCATCCCCCCTCAGTGAGGAGTGGCTGGCAAGTACATTTAATACAAGTCATCTGAAGAAATAATAGGAGAATATAAATATCCAAACTTGAAGGCTCTATCTCTTATAAGCTATGTTCAAACACACTGGCAATGTATCGAATGTTCGGTCAGATACTTGGCATAATGTTCAGTTGTCTTCGAATTTTCGACTATATTTTAACTTGCAACACTATAAAGTTGTATCGCAACAGCTGACATGGGTGTTCACACTATATGGCGATCTGCAATTGTTGTATATATTCTGCAGAGATATCTTTGCAAGTGGGAAACGCGGCTGCTCTTATAATTTTATTAAAATTTAAAAAAATAAAACAGAGAAGATCTTTCCCGTTTCGACAGTCGTGATGGTCGCATCGCTGCGCATATTTGGAGTTGTTCCGGGTGTGCGAGGAGGTGCGATCGGTGCGTCTGTCGTGTGTTTGTCCAAATTAGTTTTTCACTTTGACTGTGAAAACAACTTAAAAAAATCGCTGTATGGCAAAATTGTTGGACAAAATAATCTCCGATCGACTATGGTGGCTTGCTTCTAATAGCAACCTACGCGATAGCCGTCAAATGGGCTTCCGGAAAGGAAGTCAGTCTCTGATGCCTTAGCAGTGCTAGATCATCAGACGACTTCAGCCCTTTTAACCAAGAACCATATCTCCATTCTGTCATTGGCATCCACACTATTAATTTTTTTACCAACAGGAAAATTATAGTACAAGTTTTTAACTCTATTTCCTCCCCAAGATCGCTTGAAAACGGCAATCCCTCAAGGTTCTCCCCTCTCCGTCATCCTTTTTGCCATTGCCTACAACAAAATTAATTTAACCATAGCCCGGCACAAATCATTCCATTTCACAGCATACGCCGATGACTACACTATTTTTAAACGCTTAAACAAAAACACTTTCAACCTCAACATTAACAGTCTCTTTCACGACATTAAAGCATGGTGCAACTACTTAGGTGCCACTCTTTCCATTGCTAAGTGTAAACACCTTCACATTTGTCGGAAAAAATATTGTTCCTTCCAATTACAATCCGCCCAATTCACACTTGAAAACCTAACATCACTTGAAATCCTTGGTCTTACAATTGACAATAGATGCAAATGGAACCACCTTATAGACTATCTTTCCCTTCAACTTTCAAGAAGGCATAACGTGATAAAATGCCTATCAAGTCACAAATACAACTGCAGTACCGACACTATAATTAATGTTTCAATCATAATGTCCAAAAATGACTTTTGCCTACATCTCTATGGAAGAGCCCCTAAAACTTCACATTCGCACAACCCCAATTAATAACCTTCTTTACGAAGGTATCAACATGCCAATAGAGGTCAGGAAAACATTTGCCACACTTAAAAACTCCAACAAAGTCCTACACTGCCATCAGAACCCATGTACAAAAAAAATCATTATGTCTAAAAGGAACCCAAAATTCACCAAACCAACACCAAAAAACATTCATCCCCCCGTGGGCCTTCAGATCCGACCACGTCATAACCTCCCTTCACACCCTAAAAGCAAATACATCCCCAGAAACTTACCGCGCAAAATTCCTCGAGCTTCAAAATTCATTCAAAGGTCACAAATTTTTTTTTACAGACGGATCTAAATCATTATCAGGTACATCATACAACGTCACCTTCTAAAACACAGTTATATCCACCAAACTTTTGCCCAACTACTCCTCTATCTTCACTGCAGAAATCGCAGCCATCCTATCCGCTTGCAAATACGCAATCAGCCAACCTGGTACTATGCAATATGCTCAGACTCCCTCTCCGCACTTAAGGCAAAGCCAACCCAAACAATAGAGACTTTTACTCAAACTCAATAAGAAATATAATGCAAGCCAAATACAACAAAATTGTCATCATATGGGTAAACGGTCATTGCAATATCTCTGATAACGAAAAAGCAGACCAAGCAGCTAAAGAAGCCCTTAAGTTCCCCCTTACCTTAGAAAATAACTTTAATATTTCCGACCGGAAAAAGCATTTTAAGCAAATCACTTTTAAATATAAAAACACGCTGTGGCATAATACATCAGATCACTACAAATTAATCAATCATACCGGCTCCACAATAAAAGAAAATCAGCCCACTATACAACCCCCCACTTGGCTGGACGCAATTAAATTTTCTAGAATGCGCCTAGGTCATACCGTCACCACCCACAAACATATATTTGAAAAGAGCCCATCTCCAATCTATCAACCATGCAACAGGCCATTAACCATAAAACATATTGTTTTGGAATGCCTCAAGTGCCAAACACCAGGGTATACTTAACAAGGTAGGAGCGGGCTGCTTTTCTTCTTCTTCCCAGTTGCTTATTATACAATACGTACGCAAATACATTGGTGTGTGCGTTGTGTTTATATTTCGAAAATTCCAAATTCTAGCTGCTTACTTTATACACACACACACGCAGAAAATACATTGCGTTCTTTTGTTTTCAACTACAAGTTCTTGTTGGCTTCTCTCTCTTTTGCTCATTCTGTCTTTCTCAAAATGTATGCCACCGAGTGAACGCTTAGGCTCTTACCTTATTAAGTATACCTTGCATAACATAAGTTATGATAGGTATAAGTGATTATCAACGAAATCCCAGTGAAGGAGGTCATATCGTATCCAGTTGTGGCTCAAATTTAGTTGGGTGCACTGTATAAATTTTTGCTAAAGTTCATTTGGCACAAGCCTACCAGCAATACAAACAATATTGACACAAGAGAGCATTCAAGGTAATCCAGAAATTTTGAGAGTTTAATCGACAATATTTTACAAAATATTACGGGTGTTTTGTCTTTTTTTTATGACATTGTGGTCACGCACAAATCGGAGGAGAAGTTGGCTATTAGGCTGAATGAACTGTTGTCACGATTCGCGAAAACTGGTCTACGACTGCGCAAGGACAAGTGCCGTTTTGGTGTAACATCTGTAGAGTTATTGGGTTTTAAAATTAATACTCTCGGTTTACGACCATCAACAGACAAAATCGGGGCAATCTATAACGCTTTTTCACCTATAGACAAGAAGCAGCTACAAGCATTTCTGAGCCAATGAACTTCTACCATGCATTTTTACCGCAGAAGGCAACATTAGCCGAACCACTTCACCGTCTTCTGGATAAAGGTGGTCATGGAAGCAATGCCATAAACTAGCGTTTATGAAACTTAAAAAGCTCATAGCATCGGACAACGTTCTAGTGCAGTATGACGTTAAACTATCAGTAATTTTGCCATATGATGCATCAACCTACGGACTCGGAGCAATCCTCAGTCACAAGATAGAAGATGGGTCTGAAAAACCCATTGCATTCTATTCTCGAATACTCTCCAAGACTGAGAGAATTTATGGGCAATTCGAAAAGGAAGCTGTCACGCTCGTTGCAGAAGTTAAAAAAAAATTATAATTAGGTGAACGGCCGTTCATTTATGCTGGTCACAGCTCATCGACCAATTTTGAGTATATTTACAACGACGAAATCAGTTCCGAATGTAATTTCAAATGTAATGCACCGTCGATCAATTTTTTTCAACGTATATGATTTCTTATTTATACAGCGCCCCGGAAACAAGATAAGCAACGCAGACTTCTTCAATCAACTTCAACCTAAGACGTTCTAATGATAGACTTAGCAGCGACGCCAGTTGTGAGCGGTCAGCGTTTATTAGCATCACAAACATTAAAGGATACGGTACTGTCTAAAGTTCTGAACTGGGTGTGAAGGGAATGGCCCACCACCAAAATTGACCGTTCAAGCACTCTGTATCCATTTTACTCACGACGTGAGACACGCTCAGGTAATAAGGGTGTCCTAGTTTGAGGGAATCGTGCCCTCGTTCCCCCTCTAGCTTGACCGGCGATTCTGTATGCTCTTTATGGACCGCATCCTGACATAGTCAAAATAAAAGCTTTGGCGCGTAGCTATGTCTGGTGGTCCAACATTGACGAGGACATCGATCTGACTACACGCTACAAGCTGTGCACTTCCTATCAGCAAAACCGAAATGAACCACAAAAAACAGAAACTCACCATTGGGTATCAACCAAACGTCCTTGATCTCGTTTACATATCGACTTCGCCAGCCCTTTTCAGGGCAAAACATTTTTCTTGGTTATCGATTCTTATTCTAAGTGGCTGGTGGTTAGCGCAGTTTATTCAACGTCCGTTGCTGGTGGCATCAGGTTTCTCGACAGCTGTTCGCCACTCATGGGCTTTTTGAACTCGTATCAGACAATTCCAGACGTTTACATCTGATGAGTTTAAGGTATTCACAAAAAACAATTTAATCCGACATACATATTCGTTCTGCTCCGTTCCATCTGGCAACAAACGGCCAAGCAGAGCGCATGCTGCAAACCACTAAGAACTTTCTTACAAATTTTGACCGTAACAAAAATATCGATCTGAGCTTGGCTAGATATCTGATGAGTCAGCATATTAATCCACTGCATTTCAACCGAGAGATGAAGACATACTTCGACAAAATTCAACCAGACAAAATAACATTCGGTAAGGTCTGTGACTTTAATAGTTTTAAGAATTTAATTACAGATAGTCCAGTTTGGAACCGAAGTTATGCTAGTTAGTTAGTTATATGGCCGTCAACCGTCTGCCGGTCATGGCCGCGTCCAGGAAGGCGCGCCAGCCTCCATAATCCTGTGCGCGCTGGCGCCAGTCGTTCTGAATGCCAAGTACGGAGAGATCTCTCCATACCTGGTCATTCCATCGAGTGCCCGGTCGTCCTCTATGTCGGCGTCCACCAATCAAGTTTGGGCCCCCCATGTAAACCATGCGTGCTGGAGCTCCTTCGTCCATTCGAATGAGGTGCCCAGCCCAGTGCAGCCGCTGGAATTTTATGCGCTGGACTATGTCAACCTCATTGACTAGCTCGTACAGCTCGCGGTTCATACGGGACCTAAACTCGTCGCCGACTCTAATAGGACCAAAGATCCTGCGAAGAATCTTCCTCTCGAAGACTTCCAACGCTGTCTCATCCGACTCAATCACGGTCCATGCCTCTGCGCCATACAGTAGGACCGGGAGTATCAGCGTCTTATATATCTTTATTTTCGTCCGTCGAGAGAGGGCTTTACTTCTCATTTGCTTGCTCAGCCCAAAAAAACATCTGTTTGCAAGCGTGATTCTTCGCCTGATCTCCAGGCTGACGTTGTTATTGCTGGTGATCTCTGTTCCGAGATAGACGAAGTTTTCTACAACACTGAAGTTGAAATTCTCCATCGTCACTGACCGTCCAAGACGCATTGACGGAGTGCGAGAAGACACCAAGTACTTCGTCTTGTCCTCGTTCACCGCTAGACCCATGAGCCGAGACTGTTTTTCAATCTCCGAGAACGCCTTGCTGACTCGCCGTTCCTGCGTACCGATGATATCGATGTCATCGGCGTAAGCGAGCAGCATCACTTCCTTTTGGAAGATCGAGCCCAACATACTCTGTATGTACGGGCATTGGCGTAGGATGTATTCCATCAGGAGATTGAAAAAATCGCACGATAGAGCATCGCCCTGCCTGAAACCTCTCTTGGTATCAAAGGGATCGGAGAGGTTTTTCCCCACCCTGACAACGCTTTGTGTGTTAGATAGCGTCGCCATGCAAAGACGGACAATCTTTGCCGGGATACCTAGTGCAGACAGGGCGTCGAAGAACTTCGCTCTTATCGGCGTGTCGAAAGCGGCTTTGTAATCGACAAATAGGTGGTGAGTGTCTTTGTTGAACTCACGGGTCTTTTCCAAGATTTGGCGTAATGTGAATATTTGGTCACTGGTCGACCTTTTTGGTCTGAAGCCACACTGATATCGTCCTATCAGTGAGTCGGTATATGGCTTCAGCCTATTACACAATACGCCCGACAGAGTCTTATATCCAATGGAAAGGAGACTTATTCCGCGGTAGTTGGCGCAAACAGCGGGGTCTCCTTTTTTAAAAGATAGGACAGAGAACACTGAGATTCCAGTCATTGGGTATGCGTTCATCGGACCATATCTTGCATAAAAGCTGGTGCATACTCCTAACCAACTCTTCGCCGCCTGTCTTAAATAACTCAGCTGGCAGCCCATCAGAGCCTGCCGCTTTGTTATTTTTCAGCTTTTTAATAACTGAATCGACCTCGTAATAGTCCGGTGGCTCTACAATAGTGCCATCATTAACTGGTGGTTCCGGTGTCATTTCTCTTTCGGCGGTATTGTGCGCTTCATCGCCGAGTAGGTTGGAGAAATGACTCCTCCATAATCTCAGTGATTCCTGTTCATCCGTTACCAGACTTCCCTTCTCATCCTTACAGAAAGTTACTCCGGGCTTAAAACCTTCAGTCAGACGCTTGACCTTTTGGTAGAATTTTCGAGCTTCATTTCTGTTACGGAACATCTCAACAATCTCAAACTCCCGCCTTTCTTGCTCCTTTTTCTTGCGTCTGAAAAGGCGTTTCTCCTCTCTCCGTTTCTCTCGATATCGCTCTCTAACAGCTCGCGTTGCTCCCGACTGCAGAGTTCGCTGATAGGAAGCGTTCTTCTCTGCAGTAGCATTGCGACACTCCTCGTCGTACCAAGAATTCTTCACAGGTTTTATATAACCAATGACATCCTTGGCAGCCCTATCTATGGAGCGGGTAATATGTGTCCACTGCTCACATATATCTGGAGAAATCGGAGAGGTTTCCCGGAGCAGTCGGGAGAGTGTGTTTGAGAAGGCTGTGGCGGTTTGCTCCGATTGCAGCTTGCCGACGTCTAGCCTTCGTTGCATGTTGGAACGTGCGGCATGCACTACGCTGAGCCTAGTGCGTACCTTGGCTGCGACAAGATAGTGGTCCGAGTCAATGTTGGGACCACGTAACGTTCGCACGTACAACACGCTCGATGCGTGCCTTCCGTCAATCAGAACATGATCAATTTGGTTGCGTGTTTTTTGATCAGGACTCAGCCATGTAGCCTTATGGATGTTAAGATGTTGAAATCTGGTACTACTAACTACCATGTTCCGACCTGCGGCGAAATCGATTAGCCTCTCTCCATTATTGGAGGTAGTGTCGTGAAGGCTAAATTTTCCGACGGTTGGGCCAAAGATTTCTTCCTTCCCAATCTTGGCGTTGAAATCGCCAAGCACGATTTTGACATCGTGTTTAGGACAGCGCTCGTACAGGCGTTCCAAGCGCTCATAGAATTCATCTTTAGCATCGTCGTCTTTCTCTTCCGTCGGGGCGTGCGCACAAATCAGGCTAATATAAAAATATTTAGCCTTGATGCGTATCGCGGCTAGACGCTCGTCAACAGGTGTGAACCTAGAGACGAGGCCACGTAGTTTCCTACTCACCACGAAACCACATCCAAATTCGCGCTTACTCGCATGGCAGCTGTAGTAGATGTCACAGGATGCTTTTTTAGAGCAACCCTGCCCTATCCATCGGATTTCTTGGATTGCGGTGATGTCAGCCTTGCATTTTTCGAAGACATCAGCCAGCTGGATACTTGCACCATCCCAATTAAGGGTGCGGACATTCCAGGTGCATATCCGTATATCGTGATCCTTATAGCGTTTGCGGGGGTCGTCATCAAAGGGGCCGTTCGGAGGCTTTCTTTTCGTTTTCATTGGGGGGTTTTTTTTTAAAGTGGCGGGTCCCAAGCCCAGCGCACCAACCCCTTTTTAAAGGAGAGGGGGCCCCTTCGCTTTCTCACGTTAGCTCACCTCTGAACGGATGTTCAGAGGCTACCCAGGAGATACGTGTCCTAACGGACGTGTGAGTTGCTTGGACCGTTTGACACAAGAATCATTGTTGGCCATTCCCAGGTGTATGGCAGTCAACAACTTTCCACACAATGTGCACTTGAGCAAACGAATCCCAATCTCCCAGGGTCAAAATTGGTTGAAGGTTTGGTAGCTGAGCAAACTGAGCCTATTTCTTACAGTGTTCGTCTGAACGGCGCTCGTATAGTAAAAAGTCATCAAGATCAGCTCCGCAACCGAGTGCCTCAATCATCATGCTACAGTTTCGATTGCGAAGGTCCCTCCGACAGCAATTCAAAGTCGGAGCTGAACAAGGATGACCAAAGTGGTCGTCCATCAACTGCGGACCCAGGGTCCACGGAAGACATATGGCTTCTACCGCCTGTTCCAATAACACCTCGGAGATCAAGTCGTAGCAGGCAGGCCTAACAATTCTATAACGCATCTGGGTGTTATGGGGTGTTATGAATGCAGCCAGCCGGTCACTCGACTGCCGTAGCCTGCATGCATATTCAGTTCGGCAGTAGACGTCATCGCAATCGCATCGTTTTCGACAACGCGTATCACAGCATTGAACTCATCGTTCGGAGAAAAACATACTTTCACATTCATGAACAAATCATTATCTTATTGTAACTTGTACATATAATATATTGCACAATAAACATCTTAATAGATAATAGTTAGATAAATACTCGCGTATTTAAAACAAAGCATTGTGGCTCTAACTGGCACCGACTTAACATTTATCGATGTAGGAGAATGTGGAAGGTGCACTGATCTACAACAACAGCAAACTGGTTGTTGTACTTGAAAGAAACTTATTGCATAAACCACCGAATAGATCATTACCAGAATGCGAAATAGATTATCGTTGCTGATGATGCCTTTGCTTTAAAGATGGTACCGTTGTCTGCTTTGCAGCTATACAAATAGAGTTAATAATTGCTGTATCTCTCGGGTACGATGCGTTTCGAAAATGTTTTCGGCGTAGCAAGTGCTTAGTTTAAGATTCTACGAAGAATCATTGAACTCGAGCCTGTTAAAGTGGAGCAAATAGTGCCAGCTATTTGTACATTGCACAACTTCTTGATGAGTAGCGGCTTAAGACATTTGTCTGCAGCAGCGGAAGATATTGACAGAGAATTAAATGGTCAAACTATACCCGCAAAGCCGACGACGGGTTACAACTAGAGGCGAAACGTGGATATTACTATAATTCACTTACTCACACATCGTTTTTTATTGACTGAAGAAAACAACGCAATCGTGCCTTGTGGTAAAGTGTACATACCTTAATTATCTACATTTCCATTTTTTCTACAGTTAAAATGTGGGTAGAGTGCTCATTGATAATTTTGCTTAAATTTTTGTATATAAAATTATTAGTTTAGTCTAGCCAGTGATATAGAGATTGTGACTGTTAAGAGTTCAAAAACAATGATTCTATTTCTTGCCGCAAGTGTTTTATACAGGTGACCTGTGTCTACTTTCAGAATGCCACCATTTTAGTAACTACAGAACCAGTTTGTTCCCACACTACGATCTTCTCCATGCCATTTTTAACCCAACCACAGAAAACCTTAACAAAGTTATAGAGTTCCTTAAATCGGCCAACCTATTTGACAAATTGTAAATATAACCACTCAGTTAACCTTATAGTTCATTTTAACATATGTAAATTTTCATATTTTCATTCTTCATTATTAGATTATTTCTAGCTTAAGACCTTCGCTGTCATAGTTTTAAGTTTATTTATAATTTTACATTGTAAGTAAACTGTTGATAATAATAATAATACTTTATTTTTTTTTTTAACATTAATTTTATTATTTATTAACCTTGTCATTTCTAGGATCTTTTGCTGGATATATGCGTTTATCTCATATTGCTTGTTATTTGAGTCAATAAGTATTTCTTGATTTAGTTTAAGTCTGGGGTATCGGCCTCAACCTTCAGTACCCAAAAAATTCAAACTTCTTGCTTGACGGTGGTGCAGTTCGGCCAACCGCAGCAGAGTTTCTATGTGTGTCACATCTGATTCTAATAATTTTCGCATATGCGATTGTGACAAAAAATATCCAATATATTCTTTTTGTCATCATTCATAACGGAGTACATTGTCAAATTGGTCATGTATGTCAGGTAACTGTATTGCTGCCAGTCTGTTGCATTCCCGTCCATAATCGGGATATAATTTCGGTTAGTTGTCTTTACCAGAAATGTGTCACCGTTATATGTTTTTTTTCTCGTTCTTTTCTTTATGAAATTCGCAATTATTATTTTCTGCTTTTTCGATTTGAGTCCTTTTGTATTCTATAATTACCAGCAGAATAAAATCCGTGGTGTCACTAAGATTATTTTCAAGGTTTAAGCACCTAGATATTTCCGTGAAGGTACTATGGAACCTTTCATCATTTCCATTGCCCGCTACACATATTTCCTTTTAAATTGTTGTTCTGTTTATTCTCCTTTTTTACAGTTTTTTTTGTATTTCTTTTTATTATTTAATTTTGAATATATTTAATCTACTTAAACATAAACTTCTTAAACATTAACTAGCAATTTGTTTTTGAGTGAATTTAAAAGAAACAAGTAAGAAAACTATAGTCGGGCGTAACCGACTGTAAGAGACCTTGTACCTGTACAGTTCGCCTAACAAACACATTAAATGTTTCCTTAACTTATGACCAAGCTTATGACCACTTCTCACTGCACGATTAAGTGCCTTATAAAACATATTTTTATGTTTGAAAAGAAAAGGGGGGACGAAAGTATCATAGGTCGTTCAAATTCAATTGTTAATAAAATCGTCATTTATTATCCGATTTTAATGAACTATTTGGATTTTGGCTAAGAGGGAGGGTATACTTAATTTTTTTTTGTACCGAAGAAATTTTTAGCCTTGGGGGTGATTTTATGGAGATGGGGGGGGAAGAGGCAAAATTTTAAAATAAACTTGTAAAATTACGGAGAAGCCCAAATTGCTTGTTGTATTTGTTTGTAAAGGATGAGCTTGTTATAAATTGATAAAGGTTAAGGTCTTTGCGAGCGTTTTGGAGTTTTTGCGTTGCTTCCGTTTCATCTCTTCCGACTGCAAGTATTACGGTGTCATCAGCATGTTTTTTATGGCACGAAGTTCTGAATATTCATCACAATATTTAATACTGAAAAAGCGATCAGAGAGATATGACTGTGGTATGGCAGCTTGTTCGCTTGGGAAAATTGTTTTTATTTTGTTAATAAAATCGTCATTTATTATCCGATTTTAATGAACTATTTGGATTTTGGCTTAGAGGGAGGGCATACTTAATTTTTTTTTGTACCGAAGAAATTTTTAGCCTTGGTGGTGATTTTATGGAGATGGGTGGAAGAGGCAAAATTTTAAAATAAACTTGTAAAATTACGGAGAAGCCCAAATTGCTTGTTGTATTTGTTTGTAAAGGATGAGCTTGTTATAAATTGATAAAGGTTAAGGTCTTTGCGAGCGTTTTGGAGTTTTTGCGTTGCTTCCGTTTCATCTCTTCTGACTGCAAGTATTACGGTGTCATCAGCATGTTTTTTATGGCACGAAGTTCTGAATATTCAGCACAATATTTAATACTGAAAAAGCGATCAGAGAGATATGACTGTAGTATGGCAGCTTGTTCGCTTGGGAAAATTGTTTTTATTTTGAGAATCAATCATTCATCCCACACTTTATCAAAGGCTTGAGATACATCTAGGAACACCGCTGAGCATACTTTCTTGGATTCCAACGATTCCTCAATTATATGAGTTATGCGGTGAACTTGATCAATTGTAGAGTGGCAAGCCCGAAAACTAAGTTGATGAGTTGGAATTATATTCTTTTCGTTTCCTGAAAATTATGTTTTTCTCCAACACTTTTTCAAAAACCTTTGAAGTTGTTGGTAGTAGTGATATTGGCCTATATGAATTCGCCTCATTGGGATCTTTTCCCGATTTTAATATCATTATTACCTGTGAAACTTTCCAGACTAGTTGTACATAACCTAGACTCATCGCAGCGTTAATAATGCGAGTCAACTGAATTATGCCATTTAATGATAGTTCTTTTAATTGGTCTGTAGTTATTAGGTCAAAACCTAGAGCTTATTTTGATGTTTATTTCACTGTTAATTATTTGAACTACTTCTAACTTAGTAGTTTTTAGTGTATTTCAATAGAGAGTAGACCGTACTTTCGTCACTAGTTAGGTTACTCAGGTAGGAGTTGAACGCTGTATTTTTGAAAGCTTTAATGGTTTCGCTTAACACTAGAAATTTCATTAAGCTTTAATTTATCTCCTGGATACCTTGTCGTTTGCCACCTTTTGCGAAGTTTTCTTTTTACCCGAATAAGACTTAAAATTCCTTCCGGATAACTATTTCTTTTTATTTTTAGTCTGGTAATTGGAGTACTATCCCATGCTGCGTGTTGTAATATTTCAGTGAATGACCATGCTTAATTATCAACTTGAGTTGCATTGTGCATTAAATAGAATGTGCCAACTTTTTAACACGCTTATATTAGCTTCACTGACTTCTTTGAAATTGATTTTGACCCACTTTGAACGGTCAGATTTAATTTAAACTTTGTGTACTTATTAAGGACCGATGACAATACAATAATTTCTTAATTTCGACCTAATATTCTGACCAGGATCATCAGGATAAAATAAAAACCTTTTGACTTTTAGCTGTATGCCTAAAAGTATGCAATACTTTGACAAAATCAGCGCGATAAGGCAATGATGATATGCTTTTCAGAAATCACAAAGCGGTAGGAAGAAGTGTTTATAAATATGTTTTAAGACTAAAAAGAAAAAAAAGAAAATTATAGTCACACGAACTTTAAAGTGGAAAATAAATGTAGTTTAAAAAAAAATAAAAAACACGCTTGATCACTAGATCAATCGAAATGAAAACACAAAAGAATTTTTTGATATAGACAGAAAATATAAATGAACGAAATAGATTAGTATTATTGTGAAAAAAGCGTGTGGGGTTTGTGCCATATTTTTCATTTATCGAGCATCCCAATCTTTTTCATTTATATTTTCTGCCTATATTAAAAATTAGTCTGTCAATCTATTGTATGAGAATTGTGCAGGTTCTTTATTAACTGGAGACTTACACAAAAATAAATATATCGGTGAGTGATCAGAATTTAAGTCTACACCATCCTCGATAATCAGATTCTGATATAATATTCTTCTAAATATAAAAAAATCAATCAGGTCAGGAACTTTTTCCTTGGCAGTGTGACGAGGTCCTCCGGCCCTCGCACAACGCAATGGTCAAGTCTACATCGGCCTCAGACAGTTACGATTATACGTACACAAAACCAACGATACGCTACACAAGAACACAAAACACCTTACAAGACAAACATACCGAACACAATATTAACGATACGCTACACTTGGACATAATATAAAACAAACGCACAAAAGAAACCAACAACACTGAGGTAACGCAAACGAGAAGGCGCACAGAAACGTCCAAAAGTCCCACAAGCAACGGCACCCGCAACAACAATCATACACGGTAACGGTACGCACATTGGACGAATGTACAAGTTGGACGACAACAACAACAAGGTGTTCAGCGCATTGGACCGGTGCAGTTGGAAGGAGCCAATAGACAACGGGCGTTTGCTGATTGCCGTTAATCGGTTAAATGGAAGGAGCCAATAGGCAACGGGCATTTGACCGATCGACGCGAGGACAGCAAAAATATTCTGGGAGTCCAACTCGGATAGCGAAGCTGAACGGACGTGTTCGCGGACAACAGCAGCTGGGACAAGAGAAAACCATAGACGGCGACAGCAGTGATAGCAACGACAACAGCGGTTAATGCTTACGAAACAACAGCAACGCCAGTATCAGCATCAGCGGAGGCAGCGGAGGCAGCGGAGCAACGGCAGAAATTAATTTATTTATTAAATTTTACCTTAGAAAAGCTGCGCTCAAATCCGAGTTAGGCCATAAGTATCTGTTCGGACATATAGAAATAATAAATTTGAACTAAATTTGAATTAAAAACAAACAAAACTAAGTCGTGGTCAGTCATTCCTGGAAATTTCCAACTGCCAGTGGTTACTGAAATTATAAAAATTTCTGTAACGAACGCCTGGGCATCCGGCGAGCCCACCTCGGCCTGTGCCTCGTTACAGTGGCGCCCGAGCAGGGACCCTGGCATCCAGGACATCCATACAAGGGTGTAGAAGGCTTAAAAAACCAATAGACACGACTTAGATAAATTTAAATTCAAAAAATAGATAATTATACTAAGCAACAGCGAACAGAGTATCAGCGGCGGACAAACAAGCGGACAGTCAGACTAGCAGCGGCGGACAGACAAGCAACAGCGGACAGTCAGACGAGCAGCGGCGGACAAACAAGCAACAGTGGACAGTCAGACGAGCAGCGGCGGACAAATAAGCAACAGCGGACGAATAAACTATAGCGAACAAATGAACCACAGCGAACTTATGAACAGAAGTGTCTCAGCCAAACGCGACAACAGCGAAGCAATGCAATGTTAGAACAGAATCATCAGAACGAGCATCAGAAATCCTCGGCATGCACACGTAGATATACATAAGCAAAGAGATCCAAACAGAGCAACAAACCAGTATCTTCCAAGACGCGGCGTTCGTTCAAGAAATCCACCCCGACCCAGAGACAAGTACTTCGAGGATGTCGACCACGCAACCCGGGACAGTCCTATTCACACCATCGTCGAACAAGGAGTCCGGCAGGGGGCTGTCATCTCATCACTCGAAGTAAATCTACAGGAAGGGCGCTAAGCTTTAACGAGTCAGAAATCTGCTAGAGAGTAGGCATACCACTTCCGGGACAGTCCCACTCACATCATGGTCGAGCAAGGAGTCCGGCAGGAAGAATGCACTCAACCTCTCTGACAAATTCTTCCACACGAAGCGAAGCACGGTAGTCTAAAACAGACAAGGCGACAAGGAACTGGCACACTTCTAGATGAAACCCGACGGAAAGATATATACACATATTTTCCTTCGTGCAAACCCAGAAATTAGACCACAGCAACAGCGACAAAGTATTACTAGAGACCGGACCAGGACACACGAGACAGCAGCGAAGCAGAGCAGAGCAGATCGACAAAGACAACCGAACGCAACAGAACGAGACAAAGGACACCGAGACAAACCAAACGATAGAACTACGTTAGCTAACAATTCGAAGCAGAGAAACACATGCAGTTACAAGGAAGCCACCCAACCCAGAGCAAACTACTTCAGAGATGGGACCCACGCAACCCGGGATAGTCCTAATCACTACGTCGTCGATAAAGGAGTCCGGCAGGGAGCTGGCATTCACATCGCCTGAAGTAACTCGACAGAAAGCGCAAGAAGTTTTTATGCAGATTTCTCCGAGAAACAAGATATCTACCATGGTACCATGGGGTTAGCACACGACTTCCGGGACCGTCCTACTCACCAGCGTCGAGCAAGGAGTCCGGCAGGAAGAGTGCAACAGACACCTGTGAGATATTCTTTAGCATTTAATTGAAATTAGAATTGTAAGCCGACAAAGTCTCTATAGAACGGAGAACCACCCCTTTTCACGCAAATCAGGGGGGAGTGTGACGAGGTCCTCCGGCCCTCGCACAACGCAATGGTCAAGTCTACATCGGCCTCAGACAGTTACGATTATACGTACACAAAACCAACGATACGCTACACAAGAACACAAAACACCTTACAAGACAAACATACCGAACACAATATTAACGATACGCTACACTTGGACATAATATAAAACAAACGCACAAAAGAAACCAACAACACTGAGGTAACGCAAACGAGAAGGCGCACAGAAACGTCCAAAAGTCCCACAAGCAACGGCACCCGCAACAACAATCATACACGGTAACGGTACGCACATTGGACGAATGTACAAGTTGGACGACAACAACAACAAGGTGTTCAGCGCATTGGACCGGTGCAGTTGGAAGGAGCCAATAGACAACGGGCGTTTGCTGATTGCCGTTAATCGGTTAAATGGAAGGAGCCAATAGGCAACGGGCATTTGACCGATCGACGCGAGGACAGCAAAAATATTCTGGGAGTCCAACTCGGATAGCGAAGCTGAACGGACGTGTTCGCGGACAACAGCAGCTGGGACAAGAGAAAACCATAGACGGCGACAGCAGTGATAGCAACGACAACAGCGGTTAATGCTTACGAAACAACAGCAACGCCAGTATCAGCATCAGCGGAGGCAGCGGAGGCAGCGGAGCAACGGCAGAAATTAATTTATTTATTAAATTTTACCTTAGAAAAGCTGCGCTCAAATCCGAGTTAGGCCATAAGTATCTGTTCGGACATATAGAAATAATAAATTTGAACTAAATTTGAATTAAAAACAAACAAAACTAAGTCGTGGTCAGTCATTCCTGGAAATTTCCAACTGCCAGTGGTTACTGAAATTATAAAAATTTCTGTAACGAACGCCTGGGCATCCGGCGAGCCCACCTCGGCCTGTGCCTCGTTACAGCAGTTGGCCAGTAAGAAGGATTTTCCGTGGAAATAATAATACAATCAGTTTGGTTTATAGCTTTTAAGCCCTTTCGTAGACGTCAAACGTGATACCCACTGCGTATTTTTAGCATAAAAGTCGTCGCCCATGATAAATCTGTGACAGTGCGAATTGATTAGCGTCATATACTCCTCACATTTGACTTGATGTCGTGGAGGACTGTATACAGCGTTGAGAGAAATTTTTGTTGGTGTTTGCGTTGTGATTATTGTTGCTTTAAATTTTTTAGTCGACAGTTTATTTTCTTCATGGTGTCGAATGCTATTTTTAACAAGTACTGTCGAATGGTGGATGGTGTAATAAATTGTATGCATTTTAAATGAGATGGCTTTGTTAGATGTGTAGATATTAAGCAAATCTGTATATTTTTTATATCAATTATTGCTTTAAACTCGATACAATGTTTTGACAGCTCGTTAGCACTCCAAAGCAGAATTTTAAGACTGTTTGCCATTATTTTAGCTTATATATGGTTTCCTCTAACTTTAATAATCGTCTATCTAAGGCTGCATAATGTTTTTCTTGCGCATTTAGTTTGGCTAAGATATGTGCCATAATGGATTGATCATTCTTTTGGGTGGTATTATGACTTAACACATTTGCACACGGTTGGTTTTGTTTGGCTTTAAGGAATGCACTTTTACAAATGGTGCATGAGTATCTTCGTATGATTTTCCTGGTTTGGTATTGGTTTTTATTTAATAATGTGTATTACCAGCCGTTGGAACCATTCCAAATTATTCGCTGGACTATGTCAACCTCATCGAATAGTTCGTACAGCTAGCGGTTCATACGGGACCTAAACTCGTCGCCAACTCTAATAGGACCGAAAATCCTGCGAAAAATCTTCCTCTCAAAGACTTCTAACGCTGTCTCATCCGACTCAATCACGGTCCATGCACCTGCGCCATACAATAGGACCGGGAGTATCACCGTCTTATAGATCTTTATTTTCGTCTTTCGAGAGAGCTTTACTTCTCATTGTTGCTCAGCCCAAAAAAGCATCTGTTTGCAAGCGTGATTCTTCACCTGATCTCCAGGTTGACGTTGTTGTTGCTGGTTATCTCTGTTCCAAGATAGACGAAGTTTTCTACAACATTGAAGTTGAAATTCTCCATCGTCACCCACCGTCCAAGACGCAATGAGGGAGTGCGAGAAGACACCAAGTACTTCGTCTTGTCCTCATTCACCGCTAGACCCATGAGCCGAGACTGTTTTTCAATCTCCGAGAACGCCTTGCTGACTCGCCGTTCCTGCGTACCGATGATATCGATGTCATCGGCGTAAGCGAGCAGCATCACTTCCCCACCAAGACAACGCTTTGTGTGTTAAATAGCGTCATAATGCAATAACGGAAAATTTTTGCCGGGATACCTAGTGCAGACAGGGCATCGAAAAACTTCGATCGTATCGGCGTGTCAAACGCGGCTTTATAGTTCACCAATAGGTGGTGATTTTCTTTGTTGAACTAACGGGTCTTTTCCAAGATTTGGCGTAATGTGAATATTTGGTCACTGGTCGACCTTTTTGGTCTGAAGCCATACTGATATCGTCCTATCAGTGAATCGGTATATGGCTTCAGCCTATTACACAACACGCGCGACAGAATCTTATGTCCATTGGAAAGAAGACTTATTCTGCGGTAGTTGGCGCAAACAGCGGGGTCTCCTTTCTTAAAGATAGGACAGAGAACACTGAGATTCCAGTTATTGAGTTGGTGCATACTCCTAACCAACTCTTCGCCGCCTGTCTTAAATATCTCAGCTGGTAGCCCATCAGAGCCTTCCGCTGTGTTATTTTTCAGCTTTTTAATAACTGAATTGACCTCGTTATAGTCTGGTGGCTCTACAATAGTGCCATCATTAACTGGTAGTTCCGATATCATTTCTCTATCGGCGGAATTGTGCGCTTCATCGCCTCCGAGTAGGTTGGAGAAATGACTCCTCCATAATCTCAGTGATTCCTGTTCATCCGTTACCAGATTTCCATTGTCATCCTCACAGAAAGTTACTCCGGGCTTAAAACCTTTAGTTAGACGCTTGACCTTTTGATAGGATTTTCGAGCTTCATTTCTGTCACGAAACATCTCAACATCTTCAAACTCCCGCCTTTCTTGCGTCTGAAAAGACGTTTCTCCTCTCTCCGTTTCTCTCGATAGCCCTCTCTAACAGCTCGCGTTGCTCCCGACTGCAGAGTTCGCTGATAGGAAGCGTTCTTCTCTGCAATAGCATTGCGACTTTCCTCGTCGTACCAAGAATTCTTCACAAGTTTTGTATAACCAATGACATCCTTGGCAGCCCTATCTATGGAGCGGGTGATATGTTTCCACTGCTCACATATATCTCGAGAAGACACAGAGGTTTCCCGGAGCAGTCTGAAGAGTGTGTTTGAAATGGCTGCGCCAGTCTGTTATGATTGCAGCTTGCCGACGTCTAGCTTTCGTTGCATGTTGTAACGTGCTGCGTGCACTTCGCTGAGCCTAGTGCGTACCTTGACTTCGAAAAGACAGTGGTCTGAGTCAGTGTTGGGACCACGTAACGTTCGCACGTCCAACACGGTCGATGCGTGCATTTCGTCAATCAAAACATGATCAATTTGGTTGTAGATGTTAAGGTTTTGAAATCTGGTACTACTGACTACCATATTCCGACCCGCGGCGAAATTGATTTGCCTCTCTCCATTATTGGAGGTAGTGGCGTGAAGGCTAAGTTTTCCGACGGTTGGGCCAAAGATTCCTTCCTTTCTAATCTTGGCGTTGAAATCGCCAAGCACGATTTTGACATCGTGTTTGGAACAGCGCTCGTACAGACGTTCCAAGCGCTCATAGAACTCATCTTTAGCATCGTCGTCTTTCTCTTCCGTCGGGGCGTGCGCACAAATCAGGCTAATATAAAAATATTAAGCCTTGATGCGTATTGCGGCTAGACGCTCGTCAACAGGCGTGAAACTAGAGACGAGGCCACGTAGTTTCCTACTCACCACAAAAAACATGCAAATTTGTGCTTGCATGGCAGCTGTAGTAGATGTCACAGGATGCTTTTTTAGAGCAACCCTGTCCTATCCATCGGATTTCTTGGATTGCGGTGATGTCAGCCTTGCTTCTTTCGAGGACATCAACCAGCTGGATACTTGCACCATCCCAATTAAGGGTGCAAATATCGTTTGCGAGGGTCGTCATCATAGTGTTCCTTCGAAGCTTCCTATTCGTATTAATAGGGGGTTTGTTTTTTTTAAAGTGGCGGGTCCCAAGCCCAGCGCGCCAACCTTATTAAAGGAGAGGGGACCAACATTTACATTTACAGCAAAATTATTTTAAATTTTGGATATTTATACCCATTATGCTGCGATCCATCCTAGAAGCAATATCCATTTTAAGCACAGCAATATGTTACGGCGATGCCAATGCACTTTAAATATTCTTCTTTGGACATTAGGTGTACTAGCATGTATTTTTTATTTTTTACTACATCCGTATTTGAAGTTGTGGCAGACTCCGAAATATCCATACTGTGCATTAGTTTGTAGTGCCGTTTAATATTAAAATTCTGGTACACATTATTTTTTTTGCAAATCAAACGTATTGCAATTTTTCCTTTCTCGCAAACGATGATCTACAAGTCTGATTTTTGGTCATTACACGTGTAATGATATATACATTATTATTATTATTAAGTAGTAGGCACTGCTGCTGACTTACAGCAACTCATCCAGCCCTACTGCCCTGAAGAAGGCCACTAGGTTTTTGGGATTGAGTGCATGCACCGCCTTTCCTGTCACTTGTTAATTGCCAAGATATATGTGCCTGGTTTGGGTCAGAGCTGGGCAGTCCCCCAGGATATGTTCCGGAGTTTCGTCGTCCTCCAGACAGAATCTGCAGGTGCTATCACTTTCGATTCCGACTTTACACAAGTGTCTTCTAAGTCTACAGTGTCCGGTCAGGAAGCCCGAAATCATTCTTAGATCTCTCCGTTTAAGACCGTTGCAAATTTCCGATCTCTTTTTGTTGTAAGGGCCTAACAGTTTTTTGATCTGTTTTAGTCCTTCACATTTTTCCCATAAACAGTCTCTTGCTTTCTTTTCTTCCTCTTTTACCAGGATTCTCATTGATCCTGGTCCGAGCCCGCAGAAAGGCTCTGGACCTATGAAAGGGGACGCTGCCCCTCTCCTGGCCAAGTCGTCTGCTTGCTCGTTTCCTGGTATGCCCGCATGTCCGGGTACCCAGTATAGAGTGATCTTATTAAATTTTCCTAGTTTATTTAATTTACCTATGCATTCCATGACCAGTTTAGATTTGATCATAGGATTTTAATAGCCGCCTGGCTATCGAAGAAGAAAGCGATTCTTTGGTTCTTGTACTCCTTATTTAGATTAAATTGAGCACATCTTTCTATTGCATATATTTCTGCCTGAAAGATACTTGTGAAATGATATATACATACAGTATTATATAATATAAGAATTTAATATGAAACGCACCGTTTGCAATTTTTTTCGTATGACTAAAAAATGAGTAAGTAAAAAATTGTCGTTATCGTCCTTATATAGAACATTAATGATTCGATTATTATTTCGATTATCTAGCTGAAATTTCAACATTACCACCTACCTGGTACCTAATTAAATGGTCATTATTAAATGATTTTGCAAAAGGGGTTTTATTACAAAAAATTTACCTGCGTACCTTCAATTGCTTGAAATTGACCTGTCATTTTTCTGCTACGCAGGAGGTATTTATTATACTTCCAAATCAATCGGTAGGGTAAATATATTTGGTATAGTAAGAAAATAATAATATATGTTTAATCGATTAATTTTATTTTTCATTCATTGTAAAATTTTTACCTGTTGCATTTTGCTAATGAAGTAACAAAAAAGAGAAGAACTATCATTTATTGCAGTCATACGCACACAATGTCCTTGCCTACCTTATAAAAATAAATGCGGCGGTAGATGCACCTTATAGTCATTAACAACGTCGTAATCGTGTGAATTTTCGTGCTGTAAATTCACTGTAGTACACGGAGTGTGCCAAATGAAGAAAATGTTAAAGCATTTAGCTCACTCGTGAGTTTTGGGTTTTTAGTGAGCCTGTTTTCGCTTCTCTGATACAAACACAAATGATGAAAACAAAAGGAACATCACAAAAATAAAGGAAGAGTAGATGACTGCGTCGAAAATTTGACTTTGAAAAATAGTAAGACGGTTTAATAATGAATGTTCACAAATCATTCGCAATTTGGCATCGGGGGGTAACACAACTTATACTTTAAGTAAACATAGAAACGACGTTCACAAAATACACAAAAAAGATTTATACGATCGAAAATGCGCAAAAAAAGATTGAATCGATCGAATTATTAAATTAAATTTCACAAGAAGAATTTATTAAAGTAAATACCTTCAACTTCAAAATTCGTTCTAACTAATTTGATCCGTTTTGAGGTAGTCCGCTGTATGCCGGAGCCAACGTTTGACCACTTTGAAATGCAATTTTGTTTTGAAAAAAGCGAAGAAAGCGCAGCTGCGTTGCGAAAATGAACACGTGTCTACGCGTTGAATTCTATTTTTAGAAAGTCCGATTTGCCATTAAGAAGATTGTAGATTTTGAACATACAATTAGGATTACATTAAGTAATAAAAATGTATATTATATATAATGTACATTTGTATGTATTATTGATAAGGAAGGAATACTTAATATCTGTGTAATGCGAAAGTTGAAAAAGTATTTAATCTTCACTTCGATCGAAGTTCATGTTTTCTGCTGCTAAACAAAGCGTGTGAACATACAGTAGAATCACGGAAAAGTTAACCAAAATGTCCCAAGGGTATTTAACTTTTCTAAACGGTTTTTAAATTAAAAAAAATACGATAGTAAACATGGATTTTTCGAAAATAACACGATAAATTTATTTCAATGACTTAGTTTTCATTATAAAAACGAAACTCTGATTTGATTTGTACTGTCTGGTTTAAAGTTGTCAGTCTCTTCTCAACATTTTCATGAGTAATTACATATTAACTTGATTAATGTTTTTTAAAAAAAGGTGTCCAGACTTGTTTGTTTTTTTCTATTGTGTAATAGCTTTTGACCATTTTCGAGCGCTTATCAACAAGATCTGAAACCTGAATTGTCTTGTTATTGTTTTCGTACCATTTATCAAGGTATTGATGCTTTCGAGAAACTGACTTTCGGTTGTTGAATATCTTGCTCAATAATTGAGTCGTCGTTTTCATTATCGGACATTTCTAAATTTTCGTTATCTTCCGTAATTTCATCCTCGTTCCAATTTTCAATATCATCAATGCTAATGTCAACATTATCACCCACCTTCGACATCATCAATTGATCTTCTCGAAGTGTATCGTCGTAAGCCCTATTTGATTTTATCAATTTAGACAACGAAATGTCGTCTTTACTATCGTATTGATCATCATCCCACTTTTTTATCTTATTCCATGCATTTTTAAGAACAGCTTGCGGCAAATCATTCCACACTGATTTAAGTATCAAAATCGCGAATTGATTATGCCTTCAAAATGTTGTCAATCGGAAAGTTTTCTTGTGTGACAATGTTGCATAACAACTTACTTCGATATCCTATCTTCACCATTCTTATTGGATTTTGATCCATGGGCTGCAATACCGCTGTTACGTTAGGTGGTAGAAGCATTGCTACAAAGCTTCCATCATCAGACTGTAACATTTCAATTGGCTTATATGCAATGCAGTTGTCAATCAACAGAGCCCTTGATGGTAAATTATTTTCAATACAAAATTTTTCGAACCTTAAAACAATTTTATGCCATAAGAAAAAATTAAAAAATTAAACGAAAAAAATTATTTTTATCTGTTTTATAAATGAATGGTGTAACCAGTTAAATAATATCAGTGAATTCATTCACGACTTCTTCCAATTGGCATATTCGTGTGGGTTTTCAAACCCCTTAAAGCAACATGGATTTGGAGATTTACCAGTCACCAACGGCTTCAACTTGTGCGAACCATCTGCGTTCGCACACAACAAAAATGTTATTCTTTCCTTTGTTATTTTTCGGCCTGGTGCCGTCTTTTCGTTTGCTGCAACAAATGTTTTATCCAGTAGAAAACATAGCTCGCAAATGACAGTTGATCGTTTTTTCTAATATGCTCTGCTTCGTAACATAACCGAAAAGATTGTGCAGACACGATCTCTCTCTGAGCGGCTCTCTTTTTTTTTGTTTCGAATCGGTTTTTGCTCAAGCGCTTTGCATTGACTCATTCGTGTGACGCTCTCAAATGAGTGTCGCGTAAAGAGTAATACGATTTTCGCTCACACAAAGACTCTCACCAAAAGACAGTTTGACTAAAAAACTCAACAAAAATGATCTTTGCCTTCGTGTGCATGTAAATACATACATATAAATGTACATGAGCATGAAAATAATAAAAAAGACAATGCAATCGGATGTTAAATAAAAATGTGAAAAAAATGTTTTGTTTTTTAAGGAACAATATTTATTTTTATTTTGTTTTTAATAATATTTATTTATTTTTTTTAAATTGAGTTCAGCTTAACAACTAATAACGCGTTAAGATTTTCTGCAGATATTGAGCTTCGTCTTTCACTTAAAATAAAATCAAGGGCAGAAAATGCTCGCTCTACAGATACCTGAGTTGCCGGTGTTGCTAGAACAACCTGCGCGAGTGCACTCAAATGTGGCAACTTAAGTCTGAGATCATTAAAAAACTCCAAAATATTGGCGTTTAATGGTAAACGACCATATATTGCGTCAAAACTTTCAATGTCAGCATAAATTTTTATAAGTTTTGCAGAGACATTATCTTCTTTGATTTCTGTCACTGTCTGGACATCATCCAAATATGCCAACAAGAGCGTCTTCTCTTCAGCCGAGGATGCAGTCGAAACAGTTGAAGATAATGATAAGTCCATATCTTCAGATGCAGGAGCTTCAAGCGCTTGTACATTTTGTACTGCCTTTAATAATAGAGCGATAATAATTTTAACATCTTTCTTTGATTTTAGTTATGTATTAGTTTTTCACAAAGACAATTTTAATTGTTAATATAAGTAACTACTAACATGAAACATAAATGACACAGGACAACAATTTTAACCATTCTGCAACTTACATTCTTTAACTCGAATAACCTATGTGCAATTTTTTTTAAATTTAGCTTTGCCAGCCGTTTTTGATCATTACTCAATATGCAATTAACTCTTGGGTCCATGAAAATCGCAGCTAACAATGCTTCATTTTCTAAAAGTTTTATCTCTCTTATCTTAATCTGGGCCAATAGTTTCTTTTTTATGAAATTTTGACTATTTTCGCATGCCAATTTAAGTTCCATCCAAATAATAAAAAACTCACTAAAAACTAGATTTTTATCTTGTAACTTTAGGGTAGCTTCATATGTTTCCTTAAAGGCGTCAATATAAGACTCCATCAAGTCCCAATCAGCATCAACATAAATATAAGACTGGGTGGTCAGAAACTCTTTTAAATCAACCAATTTTGTCATCATCAAATAAGTTGAATTCCATCTTGTTATGACGTCAAGCGATGGTATGTTTTTTTTGTGTTCGATTAATAAACGTCTGTACAGGTAACATATATACAAAGATGTATTTATATATATTTATGAAACAACTAAACATTACTTACCTATTAGTTTCTGTGCGCAGCATTTTGCATAATGTGCGACAAGAACAAATTTTATCTTTAATCTCGTTCACCTTATTTACATCAATTACACACAATTGCAACGTGTGTGCTGCACATCTCACTAGGTGAATATTGGCCAAATCAATGGTGTCTAGTTCATCCATAACAGTTTCACCTTGCGTATCATCGTTAAAAAGAGATTCCTCTGTAGCATCGTTTAAAACTTGAACTGCTTTTATCATATTTCTTCCGTTGTCAGATGTTATACTGTATGCATAAATGTAATATTATTTTGAAACATACATATATTTTCTGTAATTCAAATTTTACCTGAAAATTTGTTCCACTTTTATTTCATAATCCTTTAAAATTTCTAAAATTTTCTGCTCAATGTATACACCTGTGTGGGAATCCGCGAGTTGGATCATGCCCAACGTTTTTACAACGATCTCAGTTGTATAAAGGCTTGCATCGATTAATTGCAAATTTACACCTAAAATGGATTTATCCATTCTAGTGGCAACATCGATTTTGAGCGACACCAGTTTTTCTTTAACTAAAGCCTTTATGTTTTCTTTAATTGACTGCTGTTTGACTTTTACAAAATGTATTGCATATAAATTGGATCCATTATATCCTTAAAGCCTTCACTGTCCAGAAAAAGAAATGGTTTTCCATCCGTAGTCACTATTTTAATAATTAAAGAAACAATGGATTCTTCACTCGTGTGGTATGATATTTTCCTTTTTTTTACACTTTCTTGTAATTGGGAGTCCCCGCTCTTGCTCCACTCATTAAAAATGTCAGCATGTTTTAATGTCAAATGCCGTCTTAAATTTGTTTAAAATGTCCCAGACATTTTAAAACCGCAAACATTACATATAGATTTATTTTCTTCGACAACAAATCTAAAAAAACTTTTTTATTTTCATCTCTTCCCATTTCGCAAAAATATAATGCTCCGCACACACTGAATTTAAAACGCAATTAATATGTATAATGCAAACAAAAAGAACGCTACAATCGCGTGTTTACCCATACATACTCAAAAGACAATTTGCTTCATTTAACTCAAGCAAACGATTAGTGTTTGACTTGAGCGAAACGAAAACAGAAATAACTGTCTTGCTCAGAGCGCGAGCGAGCTAAGTCAGACGCGACAAAATCAGTTTCTGTCTGAGTCTTTTTTATTGTGTGAGTGAAAACACTTATTTGCAGACAACGAAAAAGTGTCAACAGTTATTTGCGAGCTATGGTAGAAAACAATAAAATAGTCTAGATTCACCTGCGTTATATAGTTGCGAGTCGCAGTTGTTAATTTCATCAATTTTTGCACGTAAATTATAAATGGAAGGTGTTATTTAAATTTGCCAGCCAGCCATCACTTGCATTCAATTTTTTCCAGGGTGCAGTATGGCGAATTCGAGCTTAGCTCTTGAATTCAAAATTTTACCAGACATTGCACAATAACGCTGTTGTTGGCTTAAGAACCATTTATACAATCTTGCCTCAAGATCAGTATATTCCGGATGGTTTGTTTGGTATGGAGTGCTTTCTAATAGGCTATTTCGCATGTGTTCCCTACTGCCTGAAAAATTTTTTAACGTTTTTTCTTTATTTTCGAGATGGCCGCTTTAGATACACCATAATCCAACGTCAATTGTTTTCCGTGAATACCTTGAACATTTTTTTTTTAAATCTCCACTTTCTGCTGCAAATCTAAGCTGATTTACGATGATTATTTCTGTTTGTATTTTTTAATGTACAATAAACAGCTCACTAACTAAACACTCACGACTGACCAAATAAATGTTCTTTGACAATGAAAATTGTTGCAGCTCGAAACAGAAAAGTTATTCGGGGAAAACCCGAATTCGAGCACTTGCTTGAGTTGCCAAACAAACGTTAATTCAAAAGTTAACTTTTTAAAGCGGTACGTGGACACTGAAATTTGGTGAACTTAACCGCGAGATTAACTTTAGAGCGAGTTAACTTTTCCGCGATTCTAGTGTATTTACAATTTAAATCAATATTTGACTTTAAAGGACATACTCGCAAAATCTTTAACATATCGGTTCAAATGTTCATGGTATATACATAAACTTTTTATCAGAAGAAAAAGACTAGTTTGAATGACTTCAATATGGCTACTTGCAAGTACATCTACCATAAAAAAAAAATACAGTACATAATTTAAAGGATTTAACTTTGTGTAACTTGTTTCTGAATTGGCTACATAGAAAGGTCCAAAAAGGATTGAAATTCATTCTCTGAAAAAAATGCCACTTAGAAAATGCCACTTAAAAAAGAACTTTTTTTTCAAATTTTTTCTATGAAATATTAATTTTAAAAATTTTTTCGATAAACAGTTTTCAAGTTTAAGAAATTGTGCACAAGAAAGTCGTGTGTTTTAAAATTCGTGCATTTGTTTAAAAATTATGGAGATTCGAAAATTTTGTTGCAAAAAAGTTTGAACCCTGACAGTATGGCAACCCTGGAATACACGGACCTAAAATCATATATTTTTTCTAGTTTTCACATATACTACTAGATATATAATTGTCAGAAAAATTGGAGAACTTCTTTTTTAAGTGGCATTTTTTTCAGAGAATGCCTCTTATATAAATTGTTTTATTATGTCAATTTAAATTGTTGAGACCTAGATAGATCAACTATCTAGCCAAGTAAAAATGGGAAAAATAATGAATCAATGAACAGTTATTATTTTTATATATAAAAGACATGCAAATGTAACACTGTTTTGTTCAAAGTGTCTTTAAAAAAAAAAAAGTGGATAGTAATTTTCCATTTTAATAATCTCATGATAATTACTTCATGGAGTAATTCTAGTGGTATTTAAAAAACAATTTCGTTTGTTAATTAAGTTTTTATCTGCATTTCAGCCCTAAAATTTTCTCAAAATCTATTACAGAAAAGTTTTTAGATTTTTGTTTATTTGTTCAAGAACTTTCAACGCCATATATTCCTTTCTATCGATTACTATGTGCAGCTTTAGCTTAGTGTTTTGTGGGCGCATTTCACAGTGATGGGGTATAACGTAATGCGGCTTAGTAACATTTCATTCAGATATTGGTTGCATGTGATGAAGTTCATCCATGAATGTTTTTTATCTAATTTTGAGGGTTATGTGCTTCTCCAAATGCCGTTCTATTTATAAGAGGTTCTTTTGCAATTTTCAAGTGAACTTCCAAGCTTTTCCTAAAATCTCCTTAATGCATTGTCCACGCTGTATGCAAATGTCGTGTTGCATTTGAAAACACTGATTTTAATGCCGTGATTAAATGAGGTGCGTTTGATGATCTTTGTTTTACAACTGAGCCTTGCTTATCTCTTACTGGTGCAAATTGCTCTCAATGGGCAATCTGATGTAGGGTTGTGTAAAATGGATGTTAGCATACACGACAACAAAATATTGCCATGTGGCTCGCAAAATCGAAAATTATATATTTGGACATGAAAAATAATCACTTTTTTCTCATACCGTCAGTAAATAATTGAATTTATCAAACGTTGAGATAAATAGATTATCATCCAGAAATTATAAAAATTCTGAGATGAGACACTTGTAGTCGGTAACTTTAGCTAAGACAAAGGAGTCCATTGATACATGGCAGAGAACTGCAAAACTTTTTCACACGTTAAGGCATGCAACAAAACTCAGATGTGAATAAAATCTACATGTTTCTATTGAGCGTGTCACTGTGGTGATTATGACTGTAATCAACCGACATGATTTATTAACATTGAACGAGCGAACGCCAATACATTGAATAAAATCATCATTGTGTTGGCGAGCGGTTCGTCCGGCTGATTGTGACTCGTGTCTCCGAAAGATTTTATTCATATTTCCCTCTCTTTCTCGTGCTCCCTTTCCCAATAAATGTATATGCATTTTTAGTAGTATATACGCGTTCTAAGTCACTGATACGCGCTCATTACGTTCATACGCGCTCACATGCATTTAATTTTGATTTTTTGCTATTCGTTTCATTGAAAATTTGTTACATTCTATCTGCTACTGACGAGCGACTTCTCCATTATCGGTCCTTCACCCATAGGTCAGCGTCTCTTCAGGGATGGGACCGACCACCGATAATAGAAAAGATAGATGCAACAACAAAAAAAATTAATTTATGCTACTCTATCGAACAGAGAAATACGTCCAGACGTTTGCGATGATAATTCTGAGAAACATGAGAACAAAAGTAGCGAGATCATAGGTGTTACTGATCCCTCGTGCCCCACCCTTCCTGAAGTTGCCTACAATATCCGCTCTGGCAACTCCCCATAAATAATGCTCTAAAGCATCACACGCGTAAACTAATGTTTCATATCGTCTTACCCATTGAGTAATCACCATTAAGAACTAATTCATTCCTTTTTAATTTTTTTTACAAAATACGAACTTTTAATACAAATTTCTTCTATCCTATTTTTTATAATTAATTTAATTAACTTATATTATAAATTAGAAGATTTAATCTAAAAAAAACTACTTATGAAAAAAAACATTACGACAAAAAAATTATTGGCTGAGTCACCTAATTGATAGTGTTTGGAAAAATGTATTGGCTATTATACTTCAGCCTAGAGAGTAGGATCGATGTGTATATAAGATTTCAATATTCAAATCGTTCTTTTATAAACGCCTGCTCAGAAAGATTTTCCCTACCTACTAGAGCGCTCTTAAGGCTTTAGGGCCAACCTGTCCTAATGTGGCGGTAATCTGGCTTAATTATATTTTTTTTGTTCTAATTTTTTAACAACATTAATATTTGTTATCTGATTCCGAATTTAATCGTACTCTCTGGCTGCTCATTTTTTTTATAATCACACTTATGTCTCTAAGATGAGTAATTTGCTTTATAATTATAATAAATTGAGAAAAGGTTAGGTAAACATGAGTTTTAAATAACTAATAGACGATAATTAATGAATTAGTAAAAAAAATAAGGTTACAAATAGGTTATAACGCCGCAAACTCGATC